>BQKN01017355.1:0-11917 GCA_022839385.1 Asparagus kiusianus | reverse complement strand
CTTGCACCAGTTGGAGGGTTTTGAGGGCCAGTTTAGACTCTTGCACTCGTGGGAGTTTGCGAAAAAGAACTAAGGGTAGTACTTCTTCAGATATTTGCCGTTGATGGGCATCATGATCTTATCGCCATTCGGCTTGACGAGGCGGTAAGCGCCGTTCGCGTAGACTGTCTCTACTACGAATGGTCCTTCCCATTTGGACTGGAATTTCCCCTTCTTCTTGGAAGTGAGGATCATTGGTCGGCGAGCAGAGAGCACGAGCTCCCCCTCTTTGAAGGCTCGGCGCTTGACTTTCTTGTCGAAGTTCTTAGCCATTCGAGCTTGATAAAACTCAATGTGCTGTTGAGCTTCCAGTCGCTTGTCATCCAACGCTTCGAGCTCGGCGAGTCGTTGTCGGTGGTTGTCTTCCACCGTCATTCCTGTTGCCAAGGCGACGCGGAGGGACGGGATCTGAATTTCTAATGGTAATACGGCTTCACAGTCGTATACCAACGAATAGGGCGTGTGGCCCGTCGGTGTGCGCACCGTCGTGCGATACGCCCACAAGCTTTCGCCAAGTTTCTCGTTCCAGTCGCGTTTGCTGGTCAAGGTCAACTTGGTCAAAATCTTGATAATTGTTTTGTTGAAGGCCTCGGCCAAGCCATTCGCTGATGGGTTATAGGCCGTGGAAGAGAGGTTTTGTATTCGAAACTTGTCGCAGAACCTGGTGAATGCATGGCTGGCGAATTGCGTACCATTGTCATGGATAATACGTCGTGGTACGCCATATCGGTAAATGACGTGGTGTTTGATGAACTTGATCACGTCGTTAGTCTTGACTTCTCTCAAGGGGACGGCTTCGGCCCACTTAGAGAAGTAGTCGGTAATCGCGAGAATGAAGCGATGACCTCTCACCGATGGCGGGGATATTGGTCCGACTATGTCCATCCCCCATGCCTCAAAAGGCCACGAAGCCTTTGTCGGGTGTAGGTCTTCAGGCGGCCGATGCATGTAGTTGGCGTGGATTTGGCACTCATGGCAGCGCTTCGCGTAGGCAACGACGTCTTGAACCATCCCAGGCCAGAAGTAACCTGCCCTTCGCAGGCGATCCCAAAGTTTGGGTCCGGGTTGGTGAGCTCCGCCAATGCCGTCGTGGGCCTCACGCAGAGCCTCTTGTGCTTCTGCTTTCGAGAGACATCGAAGCAACAAGCCGTCGTATGACCTTCGATACAACGTCTTGGTGGTCGAATCGTAATGGAACCTCGTAGCACGTCTTCGGACGGACTCTCGCTCTTTTGCATCTTCGGGCAATATGCCGTATAGGACGTAATCGATGATCGGGAGACGCCAATCCTCAGCAATGGGCTGATCTGAGACCTGATGGGTGGCATTCGCTTCTGGAGCGTCTTTCAGTCGAAAGAGCTTTCTGCTCGCCACCGTGATCCATTGGGATGTCCCCAGCGGTTGGGCCAGGTTGGCTGCCAAGGAAGCAAGGGCATCTGCGTGCGTGTTCTTGGAACACAACACGTGTTCGATGCGAAAGCTTTCGAACGATTCCACTAGTCGGACAGCCACCTTGTGGAGTGGGATCAGGTCTTCGTTCTTAACCTCGTATTCACCGGTCATCTGCTTGACAATGAGCTGGGAATCACCATACACCTCGAGGCATTTTACCCCTAACTCTTTCGCCAATTCGAGCCCGATGAGTAACGCATTGTACTCAGCCACGTTGTTGGTGCACGGCTCTGTTAAAGAGAAGGCTCGGGGCAGCACGTAATTGTGTGGGGAAGTGAATACTACTCCCACTCCCGCAACAATAGAGCCGCTCGTGCCTGTGCGAGATGCGCCATCAAAGAACATCTGCCAAACCTCCGGTAACGAAGTTATGTTGGCCTCGGGAGGTTCGTCCGGCAGATCTTCAAATAGGTCGGTCTTCGCCCTCAGTGGGTGACTGGCCATGAGATCGCATATGGCCTGCCCCTTGACAGATTTCTGTGGCATGAAATGGATGTCATATTGGGAGAGTAGAAGCGCCCACCTAGCTAGGCGCCAATTTAACGCCGCAGGTTGTGTCATGAAGACCCGAATAGGGTTTATCCGGGAGATGACATGGATTGTCTGGCCTACCAGGTAGTGTCGCATCTTTTGGATAGCGAATACCAAGGCCAAACATTCTTTCTCGACCATCGGGTACCGTTGTTCGGCGCCTTGCAAGGTTCTACTCAGATAGTAGATGCCTTGCTCGTGGCCAGAGTCATCATTTTGTGCCAGGAGGGCACCCAAGGAGTGCTCCATGGCACATATATAGATGAGGAATGGCCTCCCTGAGATAGGCGCGGCGAGGACAGGCGGATTTGACAGGTACGCCTTGATATCCTCGAAGGCCTTCTGGCAAGGCTCGTCCCATATGAAGGAGGTGCCCTTCTTCATAAGTTTGGAGAACGACTGACATTTGCCTGAAAGATTCGAGATGAATCTCCGGACATAGGCCAATCGTCCCTGGAGACCCCTCAATTCTTTGAGGTTCCAGGGTGGTTGAAGTTCTTGAATGGCTCGCACCTTGTCAGGGTCAATTTGGATCCCCTTCGTGGTGACGACGAAGCCGAGGAACTTACCACTAGACATTCCGAGAAACGATTTAGTGGGATTCATCTTGAGTTGATGAGTCCTCATGAGTTCAAACATCGTCCTCAAGTCTTGAAGGTGGTCGCCTTTGTGGCGACTCTTCACAACCAGATTGTCCACATAGCATTCCACTGTCTTTCGTAGGTGCTCTCGAAAGATCGTGCTCATGGCGCGTTGATATGTCGCGCCGGCATTCTTGAGTCCAAAGGGCATGACCGTGTAACAATACACCCCCATGGGAGTTCTGAATGTGGTATGTTTTTCGTCCTCGGGGTGCATTTTGATTTGATTGTACCCCGAGAAACCATCCATGAAGGACATCCTCTCGAATCCGTACGTGTTGTCAATGATGACATCCGTGATGGGCAGAGGAAATTCATCTTTAGGGCACGTAGCGTTGAGGTTCCTAAAGTCGATGCAGACGCGGATCTTACCGTTCTTCTTCACCGGAACAATGTTCGCCACCCAGTCGGGGTGCTGCTCCTCTCTGATGAAGCCGGATTCGATGAGTTTCTTCACTTCCGCCTCGATCGCCTCCATGATCTGGGGACGAAACCGCCTTTGCTGCTACTTGACTGGCTTGGCGTCTGGGCTGATGTTGAGGCGATGCGTGGCGACCCACGGATCCAAGCCTGGCATGTCCTCGTAATTCCACGCGAAGACGTCGATGTATTCCCGTATGAGGGCAATGAGATCCTCTTTCTCTTGAGGAGGCAAGCTACCGCTGATGAATATGGGTTTGGGACTCTCGTCAGTGCCCATGTTCACCTGGAGGACTTCGTCTTCAGTGGGTGGCTCCCGTTGCTCGAAGCGACTGCTCCACTGGGCGTTAACATGGCGATCCCATGTCTCGTCATAGAGCGGAAGTTGTTCATCCGCCACCATTTCGGCGGGATCCACAATAGCCATGTTGACCGTGAGGTTATCGAACAGGTCCCTCACGCTGACATCTGAGTCCCACGCTGAGGTCACTGACGATTGATCCCCTGAACATGCATAGTCAGAATCCTCGTCGACGTGGAAACACAAATCTGACGAGGAGGAGGAGTAGCCTAAGCCTCTCCTAGTCCTGTTGAAGTAATTGAAGGGTTTCCCATTGGGTACGTAAGCAGGTCGAATGACCGTCCTACGTCCCTAGCCATAATTGAGGCCCTCTAAACGAGTGAGATCATACCCCATGTCGCTCATCATGCGTCTCGCAATTCGACTGTATTGCGAAAACTGGGGCGCGGGATCCTCGTCTTCAGACTCATCCCAGAGCGTACGCAAGGGACGATCGATTCGACCGAAAATAATGTCTTTTCGATATCTATTCCGGGCGGGCACGACGAACATAGCTTGTGATGACTTGATCAGCTGCTCTTTGGCGATACATGACGAGCATACCGGCAGATGCAGGGAAGGATCTCGGTAGAGTTCCGTCCATAGGTCGTTGGGCTCATCATCCTCAGACGTAGAGCAAGACGACACATAAGCAAAGTTGGATTTTTCATTGATGACAATCTTCTCCGCCTGAACGGCGTTGGTTACATGATGACTCTCATAACCAATTACAATAGACTCGAAGTCATTTAGGATTAGATTGTCGCCGTACTCGGGCTCGCTATCCGCCTCGTTGCCACTTTCTGGCTCCTCGACCGGCGGTTCGATGGGATCCTGATACAGCAGAGAGTCTGTGAAGTAGTTCTCGACGCCTTTGAAGGGTTGTCTGTCGGCCACTACAGTCCTCACACGTTCATAGTCATCGACATACTTCAAGCATTGGTGAAGGGTGGATGGAACTATTCGGTTGTCGTGGATCCACGGGCGTCCTAAGAGCACGTTGTAGGAGGGCTCGGCATCGATGACATAGCAGGTCACCTCCGTCTTCATTTCGCCTATGCGGCACTTCAGGCGGATTTTGCCCAACGGTCGCATCCCCGTGGCGTTGAAGCCGAAAATAGTCATGGTGGTTGAGGACAAACGCTTTGGCGGTATCCCCAAGTGCTTGATCAATTTTAGAGGTACGATGCTTAACGCGGAACCCGGGTCGACTTGGATCCGATCCACTTTTGCCGATCCGACGTATCCCGTGAAGTACAGTGGTCGATCGTGAGATGTGCTCTTGATGAGCATGTCTTCAGAAGTGAAAGTGATGCACGGAACTCGTCTTTCGGAGACTTGACAGCAGGTCGTGCATTCTCGTTCCGCTTCCGCTTCCTTCGAGAAATGGGTGGCGAACGCCTCTGATTCGGCCAAAGCCTCTTGCAAGGCCTCGTGAGTGGATCTGGACAACCGGAGGAGGTCGTACATAGTGATTCGCGCAGGGATGCTTTTCAGCTGTGCGAGTATGTTGAACCGGAAAGGTTGGCGACTCGAGCTGGGTGCATCTGGATTGGGGGGAGTTGTTGCGGCTGGCCTCGCGGGAGGTCTTGCCGTGTTCTCCGCCCTCGCGGGATATTTCTTCGCGAACTCCTTTCCCGCCCTTGTGGCGAAGACGTTGGTGTCCTCCTCGAAATCGGTTAAGGCGGCCACCGCTATGTCATCTTTGTCTAGGGTGGCATAGATGACGTTGCAGTGTTTCTTCCTGGCCTCTTTCGAAGGCCTTGTAGTCCACTGTTCATCGTTGAGGAGGTCTGGATGAACCCACATTATCTGCCCCGATGGTAGGGTCTGCGGGACCAAACCCTTCTCTCGCTGGTTGTGAGGATCGTCGTTGGTGATCTTCAAAACCGCTTTGGGGATAGGAACTACCCCCGCCGGCGCTTGGACCTCTGGGAGGTTTGTCCTAAAGCTCAAGGTGATCATGTTTGTGGTTACCTGCTTCTGGACCTTCTCCTTCTTCAGGACTCCCACGTCGTAGAGGGCCTGGAGCTTGTCCTTGAGGACGTAGCATTTGGTCGTGTGGTGACCAAGGAATCGGTGATAAGCACAGTAGGTTGGGTCGCTGGTTTTGTCTGCCTCCTCGGGCTTCGTGGCCTCCGGTAGTTTGATTCGACCACTCTTGAGTAGAGTATCCAATGTTGCCACCACCTGGTCCTCTTTGAAGTCATAGTGCCGCGGGGGGCGTGGCTCAAACTGCCGAGGCTTAGGCCTTGGGGCAGGTTTTGGCGCTGGGGTGGAATCGACGGCCATGATCTCCTTTCCTCTGGTTCGAGGGGGGTTCTTTGGCGCAGTCGGCTCTGCAGCTCCCTTCTTGGGCTGTGGTTCTTCGGCCTCGAGCCTCTTGATCATGTTTTCTACTTGTTCGCCTTGGCGAACGAGCTCTTTCCATGTCCGTGTTTCCACCGCGCCTATTTTGGATAGGATGTGGATTGCTAGGTTGTTACGACACATCTCGATCAGTGTCGACTCGGAGACTTGGTCCCGGCAGTGAACCGATCGATTCCGAAATCTCTTTACGAAATCATTGACTGATTCCGACTTTCGTTGTTTTTCGGCCAGGAGGGTGGCCATCGATACTTCCGTATCGTCGTCGAAGAAGCGGGCCAAAAAGAGTCTTTCGACGTCGGCCCATGATTTGATAGAGCCGGGCTCCAGCTTGCGGAACCATTCAAAGGCCACCCCTTTGAGGGTGCCTATGAATAGTCTCGTAAGGATGGCGTCATTCCCCATAAGGAACCCAGTTTGGGCCATAAAGTAGTAAATGTGCTGAGAAGGCGAGCTCTTGCCGTCGAATTGCACCAGGCTGATTGGTTTGAACTTCGCCGGGTATGGGACTGTGTCCCACTCAATGGGGTAGGGACGAATCACCCCCAGCTTGTTCATATTTTGCTGAAGTTTCAGCGCGTTAAGCTGGTCCTGGAATTCATCGAACCTTTTGTCACGGGTGCCGTCCCCGGTGTGTGACGTCCCTAGCGACGTCTTGGAAGAGTAATCGGATTGTGGATTACTGTTGTCTTCCGTTTCCATCGCAGGACGGCGGGGTGGTACCCACTCTCTATCCTCAGTTCGTCGGGATAAGGGGCGTTGGACCCGCTTCTTCTTCTTCTTCTTCTTGTTCAGAAGTTGCTCCATCATTTCTCGCAGGGAGTCGATGGTCGCCTGTTGTTCCTCCAGCTTTTGAGTCATCGTCTGCTCGTGGGTGAGCTCGGTCATGTGCACTCCCGCCGGCGTGCTCTGTCCCGAACGTGAGGTTTGGGACGTGGCAGCTACCGAACGAACTTCGTCCTCGCCGTAGGAGGGAGGAACCGGGGTAGAGTAATCAAACCCGATGCTCACTCCCCTGCGACTACGGGTTCGCTGGTAGATGCCGCCTTGGCTACGTTGGGCGAAGCGAGGATTGGGTCCCAGAATGGAATCTGAATCTGGGGTATCGAAGAACACCGCCTTACCCTTGTCTGTCATATTGATCGTGGCAGATGAGAGTTCCAGATCGTCAGTTGCGTGCTTCTTTTGGTGGCAACGCATTCGACGGGAGGTCCTCCGTCGTGAAGCTTGTTGAGAAAGCCTCTCAAACACCGAAGGTTTCGCCGTTCCTAAGCATTGTCAGTCGGCGAGTACCGTGTGGATGAGTCTCTCGCAATGGCACTGAGGGTTTGCCTCATGTATAGTACGCTTGCGAGTCAGATATTCTCGGAGATCCTCTGCGGGTAGTTGGTGACAACCCCCAGTGTCAGAGGGATCGCTTGGGTGTGTACACGAGGGGCTTTTGGACGTATCCCCCGGTGCACGCTGGGTAGAGTGAAGAGGTGCTGGAGTTAGGCGATCTTGCTTTGATGGGTGAGTCCTCGCGTCTAGGCGACCTCCAGCACGCAGGCGAGTTCCAGCCCTTCGTTTGATCGAGTGGGTACGAGAAGTGTCGCCTATTTTCTTGTCTTTGCGTTTATCCGCCAAAAGATTATGGCGAGGCTCGCTAGCCTTCGAGGATTCACCCCTCCTGAGGGGGCCCCTCGCTTGGGGTGGTTTACTCGCGTCAGGGATGTGACCTGAAAAGCAAAGTCCACCTGAGCGGGCGGCCTCCTCCTTCTCGGTTGGCGCTCCTGATTTGGAGGGCTTCCCGACATTGGACGAGTTGCCAATTTGCTTCTCGCTTCTTGGGCCTGTGTGGTGATCTAAGCCGTCGCGTGAAGCGGAGGTCTGGGCTTTCTGCCCGACCAGCGTCTGTCGTTGCTGCTGGTGAGCTTTCCCAGTAGAGAGAGCGCCCGCGCGGGCTGTGACAGTGTGGTTTGCGCCGGAGCGAACCGATGTCTCTTCCGGGACGGGTGCTACTGAGGGTCGTTTGGCGACCCACTTAGTAGATCCTCCCCTCGTACTCTCGATCTAAGACTTGGCCTCAAGAGTGTTTGGGGTAGGTTTCCTTGTTGAGACTCGGATAGAGTCTCCTGGAGCGGGAGCCTTGGCCGTCGGAGGTCGGCTCCTGCTTCCGACTCTGTGGCGTTTGCGGGACGCTTCGCCACCGGAAGAGGAGGAAGACAAGTACTCTTCGTACTTGGCCTGGTCAAACTCGATCTCTAGGGACTCCACTGTCATCCTAACAACGACCTCGTCGAACTGAGCCACCACCATTTCGTTTGAGGAAACAGCTTCTCCCACTGTGGTCGCCATCTTCTGTAGGTGTAAATTTCTGATTTTCCCGGGAATGGGGGATTTCGTTTGTATTTATAAGAAAGCTTATTACAAACTAAATCAATCTGAATTACAACAAAAGCAGAGGGAAGGCCCTCCTTGTTTAATCGTGGGGACTTTAAGGTAGCTACAGGATGCTTCGCTCGGTGCTCGTGCCGAGTCTACTTCCCTTGGACGGTTCGACCGAGGTTGCTGGAGAGCTTCAGTACTCAGTAGAAGCTCGAGGTGAAGGAGTTCGTCTCTTCTGGCTCGCCGGCGATCGGGGCTCGGAGCTAGAAGGTGGCGCTGTAATGCAGGGGTATGCAAAAAAGCTTCTTCCTCTCTTGGTTGATCGATCAAGCTCTTGGTCTATTGGCCGGTTTTCGATCTTGATCTCTCGATCTCGATGATGATCCAAAGTTCCGACCTCCTTCAAGGTTGCTGAAAGAAGCCCTTTAATGGGAAGGAGGCAGTTTGACTGCTCCTTGAATTATGGGATGTGACCATACACTGTTCCAAGACATTCGACTGTCCCTTTGTACAACAAGCGGTTGTTGGTGGGATAACGTGTTGTGTCACGTCGTGTAGGAGTGGGAAAGTCCCTCCTCGTACTTGTGACAGCGGCTGCCAGACACTCAAGTGGGTCTGGCCAGTTCCTTGAGCGCCGGTGGCTCTCACCTCTTGCTTGAAGTGAGGTAAGCTGCATTTATGTGGACGCAGACGGCTCTGGTAGCTGTCCGCTCACTTGCGCGGCGAGGTACCGAGTGACCCTCTGGCGGTCGTGGGGTGTTGTGCCTCCTCCCCCCTCCCTATGTCTGAACAGGGATGGGAGAGTGGACGTCTCTTGCCAGAGCTAGTTCTGGATAGCTTCCGGCGCGCCGACGGCTTCGGCTCCTTTTGATGGGTGAAGTGACCCGCATTTATGAGCATGCAGGCCGGTCCGGCGCCTGTCTCGTTCGCTTGAACCGCGGGCGGCCGTCTGACGGGCATGGGACGCTGTACCCTCTTCCTCTCGCATCGTGGGCAGCAGGGAAGGGTTGCCCCTGGAAACCCGGCCTTCGGCCCACGTAGGCAGACGTGGCTCAAGTGGTTTCGGCAAATGGGGGCGGATTCGAGTACCTCCCTTGCGAGCGGATTTGGCTAGTGAAGGCGGATTCGCCTCGCTGGCGGATCTATGCGATTCGGCGGGTGCGGCTAATGTGGGGGCTCGTGTGCTAGCGAATCCACTTAGTGGCTACGGCAGGCTTTTCGCCTAAGGGAGGGTGGTCCTGTTCCGTGGGCGAATTTGTCTGCTTAATCCGCCGCGGTAATTTTTACCGTCTACAATATCTGACAAGAAGATAATAAGGCACACCGCCTTTACAACTTCTAGAATAAGACTCTCAAAATACCTAACAACAATCTACTGTGGAACTCCAAAATAAATATATCTAAGTAGACAGCTGAAGCTAAAATGCCTCGCCGTCAACCTGCGGCTTTCCGGGCTCCTGGCTCATTACCTGAAAGGGGGAGGGACAATGAGCGTCAAGGCGCTAGCGAGTAACATCACAACCAACCCCAAGGGAAAAGGGCTCGTTGTATATGAAATTACAGATAATATAATAGATCTAAAATCATTGATCTTACGAAAGAGGGTTTTAGTATTTAGCAATTTACAACACGAGAATAGGTACGTCGAGCGAAATAATCCAAACAAGGAAACCCTAATGTATATACCTTATATCTCAAATTTGTAAACCCCTAAATACCAAACCCAAGGTTCTAGTACAGTAACAATAATAGAAGAAATACAACAAACACCAGAGTATAATTACAGTGCTGTGACATAGCCAACATGAACATCATGTTACTACTTACCTGAATATCATGTCAAAATGTTATACCAAAATCTACATAATTATCATGTCGTGAAATGCGGTATAATAGTCACATGCAGGGTTAAGAACTATGTCCGAAACAAGAACTAACTATTGTAGTTTTTCAAACTCATGGAATAAGTGACAATTGTCCAACACGAGGACTGAGAGGGATTATAGTCCAACACGAGGATTTCTATGGATTATAGTCCAACACGAGGACTGTGGGAATAATCAAATATCGCTATGATACATGTAGTGAAAACCACTTATCAATCTCACCACCAAATCAGCATATGAGTCTCAAATTTATACACCAGGTCATCTAACATGCATGGACACATAGTGGGACTAATAACCCAGGTCAGATAATCAAGGAAAACTCTCGAACAAGAGTAAAATACTCAAAATACAGAAAACTGGGAATTTGCAACAGAGAGTTCGGCGGTCGACCGCACCGGTCGACCGCACTCTGACACGCGGCTAGCGGTCGGCCGCTATGGCTTCGCTGTCGACCGACAGGACGTCGCGGTCGACCGACAGAACGTCGCGGTCGACCGACAGAACGTCGCGGTCGACCGCAGCCCTCAACGAACTCAGCGGTCGACCGCACCGGTCGATCGCCAAGTGGACAGAAACCCAAATCTGGGTTTTCTGCCAGCTGCTAAACCTGAAATAAAATTTGACATTCTAAGATAACAGTTGCTTAAATGATTCAAACATCATACTGACGATAAACAACTAAACCAAAGTTTGAAATCTCTTTTTTTAATATTCAAAATCTATTAGAAACAAACCAAAACGTTTTTAATAGCTTGTAAAAACGCTTTAACTCTTGTTTAGGGAATTTTCAGATCTAGATCTTTATAAAACAGAGTTGATAAATGTTTATAAACTAAAACATTGATTTTTTGCAATCCCTATCGAAGGAACTCGTTTTTTATACGAAAATACCTCTTTGGGCTCATCAAAAACTTATGAAAAATCGAAGTAAAACCATAAAAATAGGGGTGAGGGATTGGGCGAGATGATACTCGCCTTAGATGCTGCCAAATCTCCTGCTGAGGATCTCCTTCCACCTGATCTGCAAACTCCCACTGCAGCTCCTTCAGATCTCCCCAAAATCACCAGATCCAAATTAGGGTTTTGAGAGGGGAGAGAAAGGGGGCTAGGGTTTTGAAATATCAGATCTGGGAGAGGTTCTCTCGGGTAGAGAAATTAATATATCAACTCACAAAACCCGACCCGAACCCGTTTGGACCCGAATCTGGAAAACCTTATGACCGCTGATCGGTCGACCGGTGCGGTCGACCGCCACGGTCGACCGCGCCGGTCGACCGCCTAGCACAAAAATGCCTGCTGCCAGGCATTTCACACGCTGGCCATAACACTCAACATCTTTCACTTATAAACACTTGTTGGGTTCTCAAACACAGATAAATACATTCATCTGACATATACATGTATATATACATGATTATTTATCATAAGGGAATTATTTACTACTAATAATTCACATATATTCATTATAGAAATTTTTGGGGTTTTACACATAAGTCCTTTTACTTATCATACATATTGAACTTTTTAAAAGCCTACATATGCAAGTTTTCACTTTTCAAACTACTTTTTTTAGTCATAAAAATTTAAAAAAACAATTTTCAACTAAGTTAGTTACATATAGTAAAATGTTGTATTTTTTCTATTTGATATAGTCAATTATTAAGCAAATGATATATCTCATGTTTAGTGCAGATAACTATGCAAATAAAGAAAATTATTTTAAAGGCTAAATATCAACAAAATGACTCCATTAAGTTTGGATGATAATCAGATAATCCCGTATACTTTAAAAGTATCATAAAATCCACAAATTTTTAGGGGTTTTCAAAAAACCCCTTTAAGTTGAGATTTTATCAGGAAACCACTCTAAA
>BQKN01017332.1:0-13324 GCA_022839385.1 Asparagus kiusianus | reverse complement strand
ATATCTACTTTCAAAAATCTCATTGACTTTATCAATCTTATTGATCTTCCTCTTAGTAGTAGGACGTTCACCTGGTCCAACTTCCGTTCTAACCTAGTCCTTGCTAGGCTGGATAGATTTCTGATTTCCCAAAAATTTGAATCCTAATTCCCTCTTCTGGTCTAATTTGCCTACTTATCCCATTGCTCAAATCATTGCCCTATTATTCTAGACTCTGGGGGCCCCTCCTTCTAAGGTGTTCAGACGGGAAATTTTTTGGCTCACCCACCAATCCTTCCTCTCCCTCATTCAATCCTGCTGGCCCTTCTTCAAATCTCAAGGAGACCTCTGAGCTCCTCTACCCCTTAAAATCAAACTCATCAAAAGAAGAATCAAATGGTGGAAAATAAATGTCCTTAGTAACCAATTCCTGTTCAAATCTAAGGTTTCTCATGATCTCCACCTCCTCAACTATCTTGAAGAAGCTAGACCCCTTTCTGAATATGAACTTCTTTCCAGATAAGAGCTTAGAGACTTTTTGTTTTCCCTTGCCAAAGAGGAAGAGATCCATTAGAGGCAGTGGTCTAGGATCCAGTGGCTTAAAGAAGGTGACAATAATACGACGTTCTTTCATAGAATTGCTTCCCATCGTAGGAAGATTAACTTCATTCCATACATCATCCAAGACCACCTTATCCTCTCTTCTGATTCTGATATCAAGCAGGCTTTCCTTCATTTCTTCACCAACCTCTTTAGAGATCCACCTGCTTCGCTAAGTATAAATTGGAACCATTTGTATCCCTCCTCTCCTGTTGACCTCTCTGTCTTGGACAACCCCTTCTCCGAAGAAGAAATCAAATAGGCTATTTTTGGTCTGCATCCCGACAAATTCCCTGGCTCAGATGGCCTCCCCATTCTGTTCTCCAAAATATTTTAGCATGTCATTCACAAGGATGTCTAATCCTTCATTCAATCTCTTTATCTCGATCCTAAACCCCTACAAAACATCAACTACTCTTTTCTCTATCTCATCCCTAAGAAGGATGGGGCAAATTCTCCCTCTGATTTTAGACCCATCAGCATAATCAATAGTTCTGTCAAGATTTTCACTAAAATTCTGGCCAATAGGCTCAAGCCTTTCATCTCCTCCCTGGTGGATTAGTCCCAGTCTCCCTTCTAGCAGGGTAAATCCTCACTTGACTCTATCCTTCTTGCCCACGAAATGATCAACAGCTTTTTCGCTGGGAGAAAAGAACTTTGCACAATTAAAGTGGACTTTTTCAAAGCTTTCAATTGCGTCAACTGGAGTTTTCTTCTTTCTCTTCTCCAAGCTAGAGGTTTTAGCCCTAAATGGTGTCTTTGGATATCCAATATCCTCTCATCCTCAAAGTCTGCAGTTTTAGTTAACGACTCTCCCTCCTCTTTCTTCCATTGTCACCATGGTCTTAAACAGGGAGATCCCCTCTCTTCTATGCTTTTTCTGTTGGTTGTTGACATGCTCAACAAGATGATCTCTGCTAGTTTTTAGGCTGGTGACTTGTTTGATCTCAATCTCAAAGGTGAACTTAACTCTACCAGATCCCTTTAGTTTGCAAATGATACTCTCATCTTCTATAAAGTTGAGCTCAAAGGTATTATTACTCTTAGATCTATTTTGCTCATGCTTGTTAGTATCTCTAGACTGAACATCAATCCTTCTAAAACCACTCTATTTTACCAAGGCAAAATCCTTAGTCAGAAAGTCCATCTGGTTAACAGGCTTAATTGTTCCATCGGTTCTCTTCCTTTCATTTACCTTGGTCTCCCCCTTAAAAAGGCTTTCTGTCCAGAAGAGAATGGCAACCTCTTATTGATTCTTTCTCCAAAAAGTTAGCTCTCTGGAAGAAGAAATCCTTGTCCATTGGTGGTAGATTAACTCTCCTCAATTCAGTCTTATCCTCTCTTCCCCTATATTACATGTCTTTTTTTTAACTTCCAAGTTGGCTCCTTAAGGCTATTGATATAATTAGAAGAAATTTTCTCTAGGGCTCCTACCAACAGTCCTCTAAATCTAAGAACTTGGTTAAATGGGGCATAGTCTGTAAAAGCTAAGTGTGAAGGAGGGCTTGGTGTTATTAACCTGCAATCCTTCAATATTGCTCTGCTAGCTAAATGGATCTGGAAGATCCTTGACAGGGATTCCTATATTAGTAAAGCGTTTTTATCTATCTACTCTGTTAATGGCTCTAGCCCCTTTACTTATCCCCCTAGAGTCTCAGCATCTAAAATGATTAAGGACTTAAACTCTATTCATGTGCCTTTTTTTAAATTGGTTCATTGGAAACTTGGAGATGGAAAACTATGTAGATTTCGATAGGATAAATAGTCGGGGGATAACTCCCAATGCAGTCTCTTCCCCAGTGTGCATCGGTTAGCTTTTTCTCAATCCTCATCTACTTTCTCCAAGGTCTCTGTCACAACAACTCTTGGAAGTGGCACCTCATCATTAGAAGAAGCATATCCACAGAGGTGAGAAACTGTATCGGTGAGCTCTTCTTAAAGCTTGAAGCTTCCCCTACTCCTGATGCATCTATTGGAGATTGTATCCTATGGCCCCATCTTCCTTCAGGCATGTTCTCTGTCAATTCCTTCTATAAAATTCTCAACTCAGGTGGTACATCCTTCCATCTTCATAACTTCATCTAGAGATCCCATATTCCTCTCAAGGTTAAGATTTTTTTTTCTGGACTTTGAATTATCATAAACTAAATACTAAAGATGTTTTATCAAAGAAAGGTTGGACTGGAGACCCAGCATGCCCTATGTGTAGCTCTGAACAGGAATTAGATGATCATCTTCTCAATTCCTGTTTCTTCACCAGATCCGTGTAGGCCCTACTCTTACCTAATGTCCAGGTTGATAACTGGCTGCTGGGGATTGATCCCCTCATCTCAGCTCACAACGACCTTTTAGCATCTCCAGTATTCATTCCATCTAGAAGGTCCTCATCCCTTGCTGTTGGTGGATTTGAAATACCAGAAACCAGCTTATCTTCAATCAGTACTTTATTCCAGTTCATACTTTACCTGCTAACGTTGCTCTATATACTCTATTATGGATAAGTTCCTTCGGTAGCAGAAAGGCCTCTCATACACACAAAGCTTCCATAGAGCTTGGTTTGTGAGGCTGGCTAATCTTAGTGCCATCGAAGAAGTGGGGGACAACCTATCTTCTTGATTTGTCATGATATTGTGATAGTCTTTTTTGTTGTTTTTAAGGAACATGTATTAGTAACTATATTATGTTGTCCTTCCTCTCTAGCTAGTTGTCTTTCTTTCTTTTCTAGCCTATAGGGCATCTTATATTGGACGGGTGGAAGCGGGGTAGATATAGTCTGGTTAGTGATGGCAAGGTCCGTTCCTAACCGACTATATCTCCCCTTAGTTCTGTATCTTCCAAGTTTTTGAATAGTTTGTAAATACTCTTCAGTTTTTTGGTTTATATATACATGAACAGGGCTTTGCGTCTAGTTTTTTTTCTTCAAAAAAAAAAGTTTTGTAACTTTTAGTGTAGAACATTACACAATCATGGCTTTGAATAGTAATAATTGTGGTGTCGTAAACTAGTCTAATTATCTAATTTTATGTGTATGCTGGCTACATTGGCAAAGTTGGATAATAATTTATTTTTACCAACATTAGCAAAGTTGGATAATAATTTATTTTTACCAGAGATAAGAATAATTATAGTCTGTCTTCCTATGCTCTAGAAAATGTTAATTGTTCAGTATGTGTATGTTTTGTTTCGCATTGTTCATTCACTGTGAACATCTACAACATTTAAAAGGATTCTTTCAAGGTCTGAAACATAACCACAAATGCCTAGTGTAAACTTAAGGCTATATTGTCATTTGGTAGTATATTATTCCTTCTTATATTTACACTTTGCAAGTGTCATCTACTAACTCAATGAGAGGGAGTTGGCATCTGTATCTTTGCTGTGCTACACCAGTAGAAAATCAAGCAACCTAGATAGATTACCCTAGATAGATTTTTTTTCTGTCTACTTTGAAGCAATCTGGACGGAAAATTTTCCATCTAGATTAATCCGTTTAGGGTGCCTTAATCTAAACGAAAACTTCCATCTATGCTAGCAACCTAGACGGAATGTCACTGTAGATGAAAATTTTCCGTTTAGGATGCATATTAGACGAAAAATACAAAAAATTTCCATCTAGGATGGTGGAGACCATAGGAAAAAAACCCTAGCCTAATTTGTAACCCCTGCCGCCTCTAACTTATTTACTTATTTTCCACTGTACTCTCTCTCTCTCTCTCTCTCTCTCTCTCTCTCTCACACACACAAAATGCCCGCCGCTCTCTCTCAAACCCCCCGTCGCCCTCTACCTTTGTTTTACCTCTACCTGCCACCACCCATCCTGCTATCACTATGTCATTGCCCTCATTCTATCACTTCCCCACAACTCTGTCGACCAACTTGCCTCTCGGCCTCCTCGCCACACCGCCGCCAATTCCCCATGACGTCACAGTCCTTCCTTACCGCAGCTTGCCCACGCACTGCCACGTCAACTCTGATTAAGGTTTCTATTAATTTTATGAAATATTTCAATATTTTTAATTTTTATAGTATATTGTTTAATTTTAGCAAGTATCCTAAATTCTAACCAAAATTTAAAATTTTGAATCTTGTAACCCTAGAAATTTTTTAGTTATTACCCTAATTTGACAATACTTTACTCAATTTGATCAACACTTATAATCAATTGCAAACCCTAAATTAACTACATATTTTCCCTAATTAAATGTTACTTTAATGCTAAACTTAATTTAACCATAATTTAAACAAATATATTAATCATATTTAACCCTAAATGTAACCCTAAATTTAATTAATCATAAATTAAATTATATTAATTATTGTAATAATGAAAATGTGTGATTCTATAGGTTTTTGATTTGAGAATGTTTGATTTATGAAATAAACTTTTTTCAAAAAATAGGGTGATATATAATGCAATATGTTATAATAATGTTTTATATATCCAAATTAGATGAATAAAAAGATAATGTTATCCTAGAGTCTTGTCCAATAATTACATCTAATTCTTTGGACTTTTCTTATAAGATAGACGGCTCATATTTGTGTAGGATATTAAGTTTTTTACCCAAAAATAATCGTTTACTTTGTATTATAAGAAGAAAGAATTGATACTGAAATTTGTAATTATTAGATTTGTCCTTCTCGGATGGGTTAGGATTATAGTACTGAATACATCCATCTTCGTATATTTTGTATATTTTCGTTTCTCAAAATTTTTGGTAGCACGCGCTTGTTGTTCTCCGTGTACAATAAGGGTATGTTGTTTTGCGTTTCAATCTATTGCCAATATGTATAATAACATCTACACAGTGTATATGGAGAACAACAGTTAGGTGCTGCCGAAGTTTTTAAGAAATGATAACATACAAAGTATACAAAATTGGATGTAAGCACTGTTATATTCCTAATACGATAGAAGCCTTCCTATGACAGCTGCTAGAATATCAACTCTCAAACAAGATAAAAACAAGTCGAAGGATAGCCTACGGGCTTGCCAAGACTTGATTGCATTGAATATTTAGAGTGATTTACAAGCACAAAATGTTAGTCTTAAAAAATTATAGTTGTCTTCGTCTCATGTTACAATGTCAAATGAGTAGATTAAGAGATTTTGTAAGATTCTCAAATTAGTAAAGTCGATGGATGGTTACTCTGCTAACATGTCAAATAATGTCTGAGTGCAAAAGAGAAAACTCTTAGGTGTGAAGACTCATGATTACCATGTTATTTGTTTATTAATTGCTCCCGATTGCACTCCATAATATTATGGAAAAAGAAATGTCGAAGATTATTATTGAGTACTATGGATTCTTCAGAAAATTATGCTATAAAGTTATTGATGTAGTTGAATTTAAAAAACTTAAAGTCGAGATCCGAGTAACTATGCAATATAAAAGTAATATTTCCTCATTTATTTTTTACAATCATGGACAATTTTACCCAACATCTTGTGATACAGGTGTATATCCTCTTTGGAACTTAGCGACCCTCATGGGAGTTTGAGGATAGATGATTCTCATGGTAACTTAAGAATAGAGGTGTAAAAAACCATAGTGGAACGCAGGTCGAAGCGTGGAACGAGACGGCGAATTGAAGAATTGAAGCACCTAGTTTTTAGCCCGTGAGTTGACTCATACATGTACATGAGTCGACTCATCAGGTTGAGTTGACTCATGCCTGTCATGAGTCGACTCACAAAACCAAACCATTTTGTCAAAAGTTTCTGACCAGTCGACTCATGCCTGTCATGAGTCGACTCATGAAACCCAGCCATTTTATTAAAAGTTTCTGACCAGTCGACTCATCATTTCATGAGTCAACCCATGTGTCATGAGTCGACTCATATATGCACATGAGTTACCCATGTGTCATGAGTCGACTCATATATGCACATGAGTCGACTCATTGATGGTTTCCTGGTTCGTTTGGATTTCTATTTGCACAAATTCCTATGGGGTTTGAGCTTGGTTATTTACACATTGCATCCACGTTGTTACACCTATATAAGAGATGTTTTAGGCTTTTAAAACAAGGGGAGAGAAAAGCAATCAAGAGAGATTAGATTGTATTTGAGAATTGAGAGAGATTGTTCTTCAATTCTTTTGAGATTGTGAGAGATTGTAAACTATTTAATTCTCATAATCTAGAGAAGGTATTTTTCTTCGCCACCACTAAATTGTCCTTGTGTTCTTGTTATTTTCTTCTCAACCACCTTTGATAATTCCGTGATCCAAGGTGCTCGCACGACGACTCGTATCAAGTGGTATCAGAGCGATCAGATCCTGTGAAGGGAGCATCCTGTATATGATCCTGACTCAATCGTAATAAAAGAAGTTAGGCGAGATCCTTATTTTATTGGAAGGAGTCTAGAAATTAAGGAAGTAGAAGATGACTGAAAGAGATAGTTCAGCGAGGCAGCGAGGCTTGATGCATTAGAGAAATAGATGAAGACAATAAGTTCAACTCTCACACAACTTGTCAATATCTTCCAAGAAAATAATAAAAATGTGGAATCTTCTTCGAATGGTAAGAAGAAACTTATGGAGTCCGATAGAGAAGGCGAGGAATCTGATTCTGATAGGGAGGCCGAGATTGTTAAAACTGTTCCACATCAAGAGGGTAAGAATTACTACCAGAATTTGAAAATTGATTTCAAGGTGGAGATTCCTATTTATGATGAGAGTGTCAATGTGGAGAAACTTGATGATTGGATCCAGCGTATGGAGATGTATTTCACTCTCTATGGATATTCATCCAAGGAGAAGATTGTGTTCGTGACTTTGAAGCTTTCAGGACATACATTAACGTGGTGGAAATCCTACTGCAAATAGGAGAAGAAGATGGTATCGTGGAACAAGTTTAAGGAGCTACTGAGAAAGCAGTTCTATCCAGTAGGGTTCCTTGAGGAGCGTTGGTACAAATAATACGGCTTGCGCTAAAGATTTAATCAGACTGTTCAAGAATATACGACGGAGTTCCAGCAGTAGACGATGGTTCTCAACATCATGATGGAGGAATATTCCATCTTTATGAAGTATATGGCAGGTCTAAATGAATGTATCCGAAAGGAGATGAAGTTGTTCACAGTCGAGTCCATGGCAGAAGCGAGTGTGAAGGCCATTGCCATTGAGGGCATGCAAAAGAAGGGCAACAAAATGAAGGAAGACTCTAAACAAATGGGAGGCAAGTCTAGTGGCTCTCAGCCTAAGGAAGAGAAGAAGAAGGGTGATTCGAGGAAGGCAGGATTGACATGCAATCACTGCAAATAGACATGACATGTAGTTGATCGTTGCTGGGAGAAGTATCCTCATCTGAAGCTAAAAGGATTGAAGAAAAAGGAGGAGAAGAAGGCATATGTAGTAGCTCAGGGTCCGAAGGAAGTTCCCGGGATGACAACATCCAATAGCAGTCTCAACCTTATAGTAGGGAAGCAGACCACGATGGAGTACGAAGACCCGATGGAGCAGCTCTTTGTTTTTAAATTGTAGGTAAAGACCAGCTTGGTTGATGCCATAGTGGATCCAGGGAGCCAGAAGAATTTGATATCTGAGGCATTGGTTCAGAAGCTGGGATTGAAGACGGTTAAACATCCGAAACCCTATCCTTTAGGGTGGATTCAGAAGGAGGCGGGATTGAGTGTGGTCAGCCAATGCACTTTCAGATTTGCACTCCACGAGTCGTATATTGATGAGATCACATGCAACGTTGTTCCGTTGGATGTTTGCTAAGTAATTCTAGGAAATTCTTATTTATGGGATAGGTTTGCGGTCTACGATAGGCTAGCCCAGAAGTATACGTTTACCAAAGATGGCGAGCAATTCATCTTTCATTTGACATCTCTTCCATAGGAGACGAGTTTGGTGATAGAGACTCAGGCGAAGAGGCTAGTGAATGCAAGTAAGAGGTTTATATTGTTAGTTATTAGGCCTTATGAGGAGCAGCTGAGAAGGGTGTGCTTGACTACCTTGAGCAAGTTTCAGAAGAGAGATCTTAACAGGTTGAAGGCCAAGTACGTGGACATGTTTTCGGAGATAAAGGGACTAGCACTACAACAGGGTGTGGAGCATGAGATTATGTTGACCGGTAAGGGTTCTTTGCCGAATATAGGTCTATACCGCGCATCTGTAGAGGAATCTGAGGAGATCAAGAGGTAGGTTCAGGGGCTTTTGGAGACAGGAGTGATTGTGTCGAGTTGTTCCCCTTGTGGGTCACCAGTGTTGTTGGTACCCAAAATGTATGGAGGCTGTCGCATGTGCATGGATTACCGGGTGCTCAACAAGATAACCATCAAGAATCGATACCCATTATCTCGGATTGATGATCTTATGGAATAGTTGGAAGGAGAGAGGTTTTTCACAAAACTGGATTTAAAGTCTGGTTACCAACAGGTGAGGATTCGGGAGGATGACACTTGGAAGACTGCATTCAAGACCAAGCAGGGCCTGTTCGAGTGGTTGGTGATGCCGTTTGGATTGTGCAATGTTCCAGCTACCTTTATGAGACTTATGAATGATTTGTTTCGATCCTTTATAGAGGATTTTGTGATAGTTTACCTCGATGATATCTTAGTGTACAGCAGGACCTGGGAGGAGCATCTTGTTCATGTCAAGAAGGTGTTTGAAGTGCTACAGAACGGACAGCTGAAGCTTAATGGGAAGAAGTGTGAATTCGGGAAGGACGAGTTGGTATATCTCAGGTTCATCATAATGAAAGGCCAGTGGAAGATAGATCTAGGCAAGGTGGTGGTGATCACGAAGTGGCCGACACCTAGGACAGTGACGGAGGTGAGAAGCTTTATAAGGGCTTGCCAGTATTTGTGCAAGTTCATTTGACATATCTCGACTTATGCGGCACCATTACATAGTCTTATGAAGGCGAAGGTTCAATTTGAGTGGGGGAGGATGCATGAAGATGCTTTTCAGTTATTAAAGAGGAAGATCTCGGAGGCACCAGTATTAGCATTGCCGAATTTATAGAGGACATTCGAGGTAGAGACCGGCGTTTCTAGTTATGCTATGGGCACTGTGTTGATTCAGGATGGGAAACCGGTGGAGTACTATTCAGAAATGTTTACGGGTGCTATTCAAAACTACCCCACCTACGACAAGGAGTTTTATGCACTTTATCAAGCAATCAAGCATTGGCGGGTGTATTTGTTGCGAAAGGAGGTGGTTGTGCACTCAGATCACAAGCCATTGGAATTTTTACATGCCCAGACAAAGCTACAGCAGGCACAGCACATGAAGTGAATGTCCTATTTGATGGTATTCAATATCATCATTATGTACAAGAAGGGAGCGATGAATAAGTTAGCCGATATGTTATCTCGCCCACCTGTGTGAGCTCTCTTGATGGCGATGCGCATTCAGCTCTTGGTTCCTTTGGAGTATGTACAGATGTACACATTCAGCCGAGATTTCAGCAGTGTGTTCGAGCAGGTGAAGGCTGGTCGGAAGGGGGAGTATGAGATTGGTGCAGATGGTTTGTTGTATCGAGGGACGTCGCTATGCATTCCGGAGGATGGCGACCGATTGTAGTGGATTCGAGAAGCCCATACATCACGTGTGCAAGGTAATTTTAGGATTCAGAACACGCTTCTCAATCTACGGCACCATGTTGTTTGGCTAAAGATGTTAGAGAATGTCACTAAGTATGTTGAAGGGTGTAAGCTATGTTGCATATCGAAGCCTTCTAATAGGAAAATGAGATTGTATCTATAATTGCCGGTACCGTCGAGACCGTGTGAGGGTATTTCTATGGATTTCTTAGGAGGATTTCTGACGACTAAGCGCAGGAATAATTATTTGTTTGTTATGGTGGACCGGGTCAGCTTGATTCATTGTAAGAAGACCGTGACGGGAGCAGGTTGCGGCGCAATTGTTCTTTGAGCATGTGTAGATGCACTTTGGGTTGCCGAATTCGATTATTTTAGATCGAGATAGCTAGTTCCTTGGACACTTTTTAGGATTCTTTATGGAGCTTGATGGATACTAGGTTGAAGAAGAGCACGGTCTTTCTTCCACAAACCGACAGACAAACAGAGGTAGTTAATCGGACTATGGTACATATGTTAAGAGGATACAATTTCAAGCATCCCAAGACTTGGAATGAGAGCTTACCGTATCTTCAGTTTGTATTTAATCGGGCTATTCATGGATCTTCGGGAAATTTACTGTTTGAGACTTGTTATGGGATTTTACCTCCGAGTCCATTTGATCACGTGTTATCCAGTGAAACTATGGCCGATGGCAAGGAAGGGAGTGAGAGACAACGTGCTCAACGATTTCTGGAGAAGATTGCACATATTCATGCCACAGTTGAAGCAAAATTGATGAAATCACAAGTCAAGTACAAGATGAAGCATGATCAGCTTCGGGTTCCTTGTAACTTTGGTGTAGGAGACTTGGTATGTCTGAAATTGAGTAAGGAGAGGCTAAAGGGAGAAGGGAAGAAGTTGAAACCTATACGATATGGTCCGTTTCAGATTCTCGATCCGATTGGTGACAACGCCTTCAGGCTGGATTTGCCACCTTACTTAGACATGTATTCGGTGATAAATGCTGAGTATTTGAAGTTGTTTGAGCCTCCATTGCTAGATGATGAAGGTGACGATAAGGTGATATTGCCGCATGTTGATGACTTGTGAGTTGATAGAGAAGAGCTGCTGAAGAAAGATTGCATTTTGGAGCGGAAGACGACCATGACAAGGCGGGGGACGAAGGAGTCGTTTCTTATTGGACGTCAAGGTTAGGTTTTTAACAAGGCTAAGTGGTTCAACAAGGAAGGAGGAGCTTGCAAGTTTCCTCAGCTGAAGTTCTAACTTGAATGGGACTTCAAGTTCCTAAAGGGGGGGCCATGATATGGGTGTATCTCCTCTTTGGAACTTAACGATCCTTATGGTAGCTTGAGGATAGATGATTCTTATGGTAACTTGAGAATAGAGGTGTAAAATAATACAGTAGAACGTAGGTTAAAGCATGGAATGAGACAGCAAATCGAAGAATCAAAGCATCTAGTTTTCAGCTCGTGAGTCGACTCATACATGTACATGAGTAGACTCATCAGGTTGAGTCGACTCATGCCTGTCATGAGTTAATTAACGAAATCCAACCGTTTTGTCAAAAGTTTCTGACCAGTTGACTCATGCCTGTCATGAGTCGACTCATAAAACTCAGCTGTTTTGTCTAAAGTTTCTAACCAGTCGACTCATCATTTTATGAGTCGACCTATGTGTCATGAGTCGACTCATATATGCACATGAGTTGAATCATCGATGGTTTCCTGGTTCGTTTGGATTTCTGTTTGCACAAATTCCTGTGGGGTTTGGGCTTGGTTATTTACCACTTTGCCGTCCACGTTGTTACACCTATAGAAGGAATTGTTTTAGGGTTTTAAAACAAGGGAAGAGAAAAGCAATCAAAAGAGATTAGATTGTATTTGAGAATTGAGAGAGATTATTCTTCAATTCTAGTGAGATTGTGAGAGATTGTAAAGTATTTAATTCTCATAATCTAGAGAAGGTATTTACTTTCGCTACCACAAAATTATCCTTGTGTTCTTGTTATTTTCTTCTCAACCACCTTTGATAATTCCATGATCCAAGATGCTCGCACGACGACTCGTATCATCTTGCAAGAGAGAATAGAATCGTAGGTCATGTTACTTATCATTGGATGTATCTGATTGAACGAGTTTCATCATCTTCATTAATTATATATGCATTTCTTATATGTATTTTATTTATTATATGTATTTCATAATAATTAAAGCTTTTCAAAATTTTAAAATATTTAGGTTCCATGTAACACAATGTTCGCAATCGAGCTCGTATGGAGGGTTCGATAGATGAAGGATATGTGGCGAACGAATGCTGTATGTTTGCATCATATTACATGCGCAAGAAGAAAATCGCACATCAAGCACCAACTAAGGATAAGAAGCGTGAAAAACATCCAAGATCTCACTTAGATCAAACTCATGAAATTACTCTAGAGGGGGAGGGGGGGGGGTGAATAGGGTATTTGCTAATCTAATCTGATATTGATGCCAAATAAAAACATATTAACAAATATCCTAGCAATATGATATGTACAAGTGATATATGCAAGAATATACAAGGGTAAACAATATAGTGGGCAATAGAGATGAGATAATAGGTAATATAAAAGTATACTAGAAAATAAGTTCGCTAATGTTAAAACTCAAACACAAAACAAATGATCACGGAGTTCGGTCGACCTATGACCTATGTCTCTGCTCCTCACCCTCGAGGAGAATCTCCACTATATCAGAATACTACACAATTGGTTTTTAACGTTCACCGATAAACGTTTACAACTCACACAATTGTTAATACACAATACACTCCTCTAAGTATTGCCTTTGCCCGTGTCACCTTCCTCAAGTGCTCGAAATTACAATCTCTTCCTAGGATTTACAACTGACGCCACTCCTCTTGGGATTGACCCGGTCTCTCCCAACCAATCCTCTAAGTGTTATTGTGTATTACAACGTGATGTCGATAAATTAGCACAAGTAAAAATGATGTTCTCTAAACAAGATGAGAACCAAGTTTAAGCTCACTCAAGGATACAACTCCACAACCTAAATGTATATAATATGTGAAATACTAAAGCTCAAGGGGTTATGTGTAAACAATGAGAATATCAAAAATTAAACTCAACATAATCTAGCGCACACACACACACACACACACACACACACATATATATATATATATATATAT
>BQKN01017324.1:0-18070 GCA_022839385.1 Asparagus kiusianus | reverse complement strand
GGAGAAGAATTTCTGGTCTTGGGATTATCCTCGAGATCTGAAATTTCGGAGTTTGGAGCGGCGAAGCCCTGCCGGATCGAGGAGTCTGCACCGTCATTCACCCCTTTTCCTTAGTGTTGCTCCTTAGCGGTGACACTAAGAAGAGATATTATCTCGTTTTAGCCGAGATATACGCTTACAACCTCTAGATCTTGCGCGGATCGACGAGGTTCTGCTTCTATATCTCACGCGGATAGACGAAGCTCTGCCGGATTTTCCCGGAACGATCTTGAAGAGTCGGCGGTCCACGGACATCGACGTCCCCGTCACAGGCCAACAACCCACGCAAGCGAGACCGTACCAAACCGGGCTCTCGTGTTTATTTTCGTTTAAGTTGTACCCCTTTGTTTTCATTTTATACTGTTGTAACGCTCGAAGTTGTAACAGATATCAAAGTAATGAAAACAGCAACTTTTACCGGAAACAAGATGTTGTAAAGGCTTTGTGCCTAATTTCCTTTAATCAGACATTTTGTATTTGAGACTTGTTGAGAACTCCAGTTTATCTATTTCAGCTATTGACTATGTATTTCTGTATGTTGGATGATGAGATATTTATGTGGTTGTTGTCATTTCATCAGTTATCTCTTGTATTATATTTTACTTGCTTTTGTACCTACACCTGTTGTTGACTCTACTAGAGAGATGTTAATTGTGATGGTGAAACTTGTTATTGCATGGTGTGGTGCATAACAAGTTTGACATTCTTGGTTTCACCTTGGACTACAACCTTGTGTGAACCCAGGGGCGTCATAGTTGGTATCAGAGCTCTAGTTCCAGTATCCTTAGGATCATCCTGTGTTAAGTTTTGGAGCTACGATAGAGTTTCTTAGGATTCATGTATAGAGTCTGTAAGGATTTCCTAGTATGAGTGAGGACGATATATGCGTATATCTCAAAATTTAAGAATATTTTTTTTGTGACAACTATTTTTGTTTAAAGTATATGCGTGAATACTATATGTTGTGAAAATTGTATTGTGATACATTATGTATGTATATATGTCTACTTTGACTCATGAACTTTTGTTTTCTCATGATCAGATGGCAGGACGTGGCAGACCCCACACTCGTAGAGCCGCTCAGGCAGAGCCCCAGCAGGCTCCACCTGAGCCACAGCAGGCTCCGCTCGGGCAAGAGCAGGCACCACCCGAGCCACAGCAGGGTCCTCAGTATTTGGTGGATATCATGGATCCTCTCATTGCCAGAATAACGGCCATTGAGGAGTTGGTGACGAATCATGTAGCGCCACGGACACCACCACCAGTAGTTCTACCACAGGGGATACCAGCAGTCCCAATCAGAGAGAGAGACCCAGAGGTAGTGCCTGCAGCTATTCCACCAGCAGTACCAGATAGAGCCACGGAGTAGGAGGCTTGGCTCCGCATGGTAGAGAGATACCAGAAGATGAGAGCACCAGAGTTCCAGGGCTCTTTAGACCAACTTGTAGCCCACAAGTGGAAGGAGGATGTGAGTAATGTCCTAGACATACTCAATATAGACCCAGTACAGAAGCAAAGACTGGCATCATATAGTCTGAAAGGGAATGCTTGGAGATGGTACCGATTCCGGTTTCCATTAGAGCAGCGGATGATCCTCACTTGAGAGGATTTTGCTTACTTCTTTGATGCACATTATGTTTCTTCTGCAGCACGGACTGGGAAGGAATTTGAGTTGTCCAGTTTGACTTAGGGGGACTTGTCAGTTGCAAAGTTTGAGAGCAAGTACATGGAGTTACTGCATTTCACAGGGATGTGACAAACAGGAGAGCGTCAGGTTCAGATGTTCCTAGCAGGGCTTCGGCCTAATCTTCGCCGATACATTGTCTCGAGGAAGTTCTATTCAGTTCGAGAGGTAGCCGAGGCAGCCACATCACAAGAGAATGAGACAGCTATGTTTTAGAAGGACAAGGAGGGGAAGAATAAGACGGGACAGATTGGAGACAAGGGGAAGAATAAGATACCATTTTCTAGATATCAGTAATAGCAGCAGGGCCCTCATAAGAGGGGACCCCAGCAGGATCAGAGGGCGCATCAGCAGCGCAAGTTTTAGGAGGTTTGCTATAACTGTCGCAAGGTAGGACACAAGGCATCAGAGTATCGTAGTGCACCAACAGGAGCTCAACAGGGCAGGAGTCCGAACCAGCAGCAGCAGCGATAGCAGGGCAGAGGTCAGGGCCAGCAGAACAGACTTGAGGCACCGCACGCAGCATAGAGGACTGAGGGGCAGATTCGAGCAGTTCAGGAGGTTCCTCAGGGGCAGATTGTCCCATATTCTCCAGCTCCAGCAGTAGAGCAGCCTCCAACCACAGGCAGAGTGTATGTGGGAGTCCCGTGTGATCATGGAGCTAGTGGAGTCGTAGTGGAGGGTACGTTCCTTGTGGATTCTTTTCCCGCCCGTATTCTTTTCGATTCGGGAGCTTCGCATTCTTTCATCTCGCATGCATTTATGACTAGACTCCAGCTCGTAGCTCAGCCTTTAGACACCCCTTTATCAGTTTCCACCCCTCTAGGAGAGGTATTGCTTCTGGAGAACGTTTGTAGGAGGTGTACTATCAGTCTAGATGAGTCGGAGTTCGTTGTCGATTTGATAGTGTTGCATATGTTCGAGTTCGATGTCATCCTTGGTATAGATTGGTTGTCATCCTACCATATTAGTATTGACTGTTTTGTGAAGACAGTCAGATTGCGAGCGTCCGATGGGTCCGAGATGATTATGGACACTTCTCAGGGCAACCGTTTTGCGGAGTCATTTCTGGCGTTCATCGATGAGGTAATGCGACGGGATCAGAGTTCTGATTTGTTGGAGATCAGAGTTCTGATTTGTTGGAGATCAGAGTTCTGATTTTGTTGAGTTTTGTATTGAGTTGTAGTCGGGCACAGCCTCGATATCCCGCGCACCTTATCGCATGGCACCAGCTGAGATGCGAGAACTTCAGACCCAGTTGGAAGAGTTGTTAGCTCAGGATTTTATTCGTCGGAGTTATTCTTCGTGGGGCGCACCGGTTCTCTTCGTGAAGAAGAAGGATGGTAGTATGAGATTGTGCATTGATTATAGGGAGTTGAACAAGGTCACTATTCGGAACAGGTATCCATTACCGAGGATTGATGACTTGTTCGACCAGTTGCAAGGAGCCCAGTTTTTCTCGAAGATAGATCTTCGTTCTGGCTATCATCAATTGCGGGTTCGAGAGATGGATATCCCTAAGACCGTATTTCTTACTCGATATGGATCTTTCGAGTTCATGGTCATGCCATTTGGGTTGACCAATGCACCCACGGTATTCATGGATTTAATGAACCGGGTTTTTCATCCTTTCTTGGACCAATTCGTGATTGTTTTCATCGACGACATCCTCATTTATTCAATATCGGAGGCCGATCATGAGCAACATCTCCGATTAGCTTTGCAGACCCTACGGGAGCACCATTTATACGCCAAGTTCAGCAAGTGCGAGTTTTAGCTTTCAGAGGTTAGATTTCTCAGCCATGTCATCAGCAGAGAGGGCATATCAGTAGACCCAGCTAAGGTCACAGCAGTGCTTGATTGGGAACCGCCAAAGACGGTGACGGAGATTTGTAGCTTCTTGAGGCTAGCAGGATATTACCAGAAGTTCATCCAGGACTTCTCAAAAATTTCGACACCACTTACACGCCTTACGAAGAAGGGTGTACAGTTTATTTGGAGCACAGAGTGCCGGAGGCCTTTGATACATTAAAGGCTAAGCTGACTACAGCACCGGTTTTGACTATTCCGAGTAGCGACAGGACATTCGTCGTCTACACAGATGCATCTTTGGCAGGATTAGGAGGCATCCTTATGCAGACTCAGAGAGTAGTAGCTTATATCTCATGGCAGTTGAGAGTGCATGAGCAGAACTATCCTACTCATGACTTGGAGTTAGCAGCAGTGGTATTTGCACTGAAGTCATGGATGCACTATTTGTATGGAGTGCAGTTTGAGTTGTTTACAGACCATCAGAGTCTGAAATATTTTTTCTCTCAGAAGGAACTCAACCCGAGACAACGGAGGTGGATTGAGTTTATCAAGGACTACGAGTTCGTGATTCAGTATCATCCCGGGAAGGCAAACGTCGTAGCGGATGCCTTGAGTAGGAAGCGTCGAGATCAGGTTGCGGCTTTGAGGTGCTCGTTACATCGAGATCTTCTCATCCTTAGCCAGTTTGATTTTAGACCTGAGGTTGGTGGTACCAGTGCATTTTTAGGAGTTGTGTCAGTGCAGCCATCTTGGAGTGACCGAGTTGTCAGAGCTCAGTTAGAAGACTCTTGGATTCAAATCCGTAAGGAGGAGATTTCCAAAGAGCCTAAGGCCGATTGGACCATTAGAGTAGATGGAGGACTACGGATGAAGGGTAGACTGGTTATGCCAGCCAGTACAGAGCTGAAGAGGGAGTTATTTGATAAGGCGCACCGTACTCGGTACACAGTACATCCAGGGACTACCAAGATATACAAGGACCTGAAGAGATATTTCTGGTAGAGTGGTGTGTATAGAGAGATTGCGGAGTATGTGGCTAAGTGCTTTACCTGTCAGCAGGTGAAGGTAGAGCATCAGAGACCGACAGGGACACTTCAGCCTTTGCCAATTCTAGAGTGGAAGTGGGCGGACATTTCTATGGATTTTATTGTAGTGTTGCCGAAGTGGAAGAAGGGGAATGACTCTGTTTGAGTGATAGTGGACCGGTTGACAAAATCAGCACATTTTATTCCAGTGAGGACCACTTATACAGCCGAGACTTATGCGAGGATCTTCATTCGGGAGATAGTTCGACTTCACGAAGTTCCAGATACGATCATGTCGGTTCGAGGATCGGTTTTCACTTTGTATTTTTGGAGGAGTTTCCAGGACTCATTTGGCAGCATGCTATCTTATAGCAGTGTATTCCACCCACAGACAGATGGTCAGACGGAGAGGGTGAATCAGGTGTTGGAGGACATGTTGCAGGCATGTGTCATTGACTTTCAAGGTAGCTGGGAGGATCATATTCCATTGATAGAATTCGCTTATAACAACAGTTATCAAGCGACGATAGGTATGGCTCCGTATGAGGCATTGTACGGGAGACCCTGTAGATCACCGATATGTTGGGCAGAGCCGGAGGATAGCTTGATGCTTGGGCCAGAGCTTGTGAGGTAGACTACTAAGAAGGTAGCATTGATCAGAGAGCGAATTCTAGCCGCTCGGAGTCGGCAGAAGAGCTATGCAGATAAGAGGTAAAGACCCCTAGATTTTCAGATTGGGGATTTGGTTATACTGAAGGTATCACCTATGAAAGGCGTGCAGCGATTCGGGAGGCGAGGGAAGCTTGCATCAAGATATATTGGACCTTTTCGGATTTTGGAGTGCATTGGAACTGTGTCATACAGACTAGATCTTCTGGCATCTATGTCTAGTATACACAATCTATTCCATATTTCTATGCTCAAGAAGCACTTGCATGATGAGGAGCAGCAGCGAGTGTTGGATGCACCAGAGATTGAGCTTCGGGATGATTTGACTACTATTGAGATCCCAGTGTCTATACTTGCTAGAGAAGACAAGAGACTCAGGAACAAGGTGATTCCATTGGTGAAAGTTCAATGGAACCGAAGTGGAGTTGAGGAAGCTTCTTGGGAGCGCGAGGAGGACATACGACGCGACTACCCACATTTGTTTGAACAGGTAAATTAATTAAATTTAATTATAATGTAAATTCTTACTTGTGTTTTATATATATCTTGATATTTATATTTAACACTAGAATGAGGGTATTTTTACTTAATTCCTAATCTTTCAGAACACATGGTATATATATGGGGGGTTCCTTGTTTGGATTTTTCGCCCGACGTACTAGTTCCGTTAGATTAGGGGTTGAGTAAGAATATTATCATTTGAGATCGTTAAGTATAAATATCACTGTATGCTTATCTAGAATTTAGTATTACAAGATGTGTATATGTGCGGGTTGGATTAGACCTTTCTAGTATTGTTATGCATTGGATATGAGTTCTGAATTTCGAGGGCGAAATTCTTTTAAGGGGGGAAGAATGTAGAACCCCGTAATTTTTTTATATAATGAATATATATGAATTATTGGTGATGAATAAGTCTTTTGAGATAAACAATCATATATGTATTAGATGAATGTGATAAACAATGTTTGGGAACCCAACAAGTGTTTATATAGGAGAAATATTGAGTGGTTTGAGCATCATGTTGATAACAATCTCATCAGGCAGTTTTTTTGCTGTGCGGTCGACCGCGATGGGCGCGGCGGTCGACCGCACAACAGTCGAGCGTTCAGGAAATTATTTTCCTGTTGTGCGGTCGACCGCGATGGTCACGACGGTCGACCGCCCAACAGACAGAGAGCTTTCCTGGGTTTGGGTCTTAATGGGTTTCGGGTTGGGTTGAGGGGTTAGTATATATTTTTCTATACCCGAGAGAGCCCCTTTTTGATCTAAAAACAGAAACCCTAGCCCCCTCTTCCCCCTCAAACCCTAGTTTTCATTTTTGGTGATTTTGGAGGAGTTTCGAAGGATTTTTAGCGGGTTTTTGTTGGGATTCAGCGAAGGGGATCATCCTCCTGCAGATCTAGGAGATTGTTTCTCATCAAAGGCGAGTAACATCTCGCCCAACTTCACCCCTTTTGTTTTCATGCTTAAATTTGAGTTTTAATTTGGTTTTATTGGGCCTAAAATCGTATTTTTGTATAAATAATAGATCATTATGGTATATGTGCATAAATCAAGTATTTCAGATTTTAAAAGCTCACCCACGAATTTGTATTCTTGAGATCTAGATCTAAAAATGTTTTAATAAGAGTAAATTCTGTTTTATTGTTTTAAAACATTCAAATCATACATGTATATGTGTTTGGGACTTTGGTGACGAGATTTTAAATATTTAAGTTCGTTGTTTTCTATTATATGACATATTAGAAATGTTAGATTTACAATAGTGTAGAAATCATCAAGTTTGTATGTGGTTCGAAGCTGATAGAAACACTAACTGGGCTTTTGTCTGCTTCACGGTCGACCGCAGTGGACACGACGGTCGACCGCTGGGTGTTTTGTTTAGCAGGAGGGGTTCTGCTCTTTTCACGGTCGACAGGAGTGGCCTCTGCGGTCAACCGCCGCTAAATTTTGTGCTCAGTAGATTTGTGCTCTGTGTACGGTCTACCGTGTTGGCCTTCTTGTTTTGATGATGTTTAACAAACAATTTACTTCTAATATTATTTGTCTAGTATTTGTGTTTTCTTATTTATTATAGACAAATAACGTTGTTGGAGGATGGATGGAATAGAGCTTCAATGATCATATCCAATGGAGGTTGGAGGAATAGTGGAGTGAAGCCTTGCAATTCAAAGTTAAAGATCAAGTTCAAGCTTCATCCGCGAGATTACTAAGAAGAGCTTATTAAAGATCAAGATCTAGCTTGGGTAACTTAGCTTAGGTTTTATATTATGTGTGTTAAATACCTTAAGCTCAATATCATATACACACACGTAATTTGTTTCTATGTATATATATAGTTATATATATATGCATTGTTTTGGGTTTTCATGCTTTGGACACACTTGCAAAATACATGAGTTTTCACAAATGGAAATTCAATTTGAGAAATTCTTTTTCTCACATGTTTTTTTTCATATTTATAAACATTTCGCAAAGTTTCATCAAGTTTGGAATTGATTTGTTATGTTTAATGGAATTTACAAAATCATGTTTTTGTTCGTGCACATGTTCGTGTAAGTTTTACAAAACAGATGAGTTTTCATAAATGGCAAGTGGTATTTAAGAAATTCTTTCTTTGACATGTTTATCTATATGTTTAGAAACTTCCCTCAAAATTTTACTATGTTTGGAGTTGATTTACTGTGCCCAATTGATTTTACAAAATCGTGTATGTCAGCAGTTTTTCAGAAACTGTAAATCTGTGTTCAAATATTTATTTCTCTCAACTGGAAAATGTTGTTTCATAAATTCTTTCTCTATAATGTTATTATACATGTCTAGAACCTTTACACAAAATTTCATAATATTTGGTGCTGTTTTACTATTTTTACTTGATTTTACAAAGTCAGATATGTAAATTTCCAGAATGCTGGATTTTGGGGTATTTTGGTCTTTTCAGCCTATAACGGCTAGTAACGGCTAGTTTTTGATATTTTCGGTTTTTGGGGGTTTGTGGCTGGTTTAAGAGGCTATAAAAAGCCCTCAACTTTCATTGTTTCTTATGGATATTTAAGAGAGTTTTAAAAAGAGTTTTACAAGTTTGTTGAAGAGTTTTTAAGTTTGTTTCAAGAGTTTGTTTGGTTTGAAGATTGTTTTCACAAGTGGAGGAGATCATCTTCTTGTTTGGGGTCAAATATCCATCTCTCCATCTTGATCTATTGAGAAGTTTTCTAAACTCTACTCTAGCTTTTATTTATTGATTATTTGTTAATTATCATTTCTATTAAAGCTAGTTTTATATTGAGTTTAGATTTGATTTTATCTCATTGTTATAAACACCCACTTGAGCTTATTGTATTTACATTCATAACATATTTGGGTTGGTGAGAGTATAACTTTGAGTGTGAGCTTTCATTGCGTTCTCATCCATATTAGAGAACAATCATTTGTTGTATTGAGCCTAATTGTGAGATTCACTTTGTAATACACTTGTACACCGAGAGGAGTGTGTGGTGAGAGTCGGGGATCGTTCCAAGAGGAGTGGCGTCGGTTGACGAGCCTAGGGAGAGGTTATAACCGAGCACTTGAGGGAGACACGGCTAGGTCCAACACTTGTGAGGGTGTAGAGTGTGATTGTAAGAGTGTCGATTGTAAAGTTTTCGGTGAACTAGAAAACCTAGTGTGAGGTGTAAACGTTATTCGGGTAAACGTAGAAAACCCGGTTGTGAAAGTGGAGTATATCCTCGAGGTGAGGAGCGGGGACGTAGGTCTTGGGGACCGAACCTCGTAAACATATCCTTTGTTTGTGATTGCATTAGCGTACTTGTTTTCATGTTCATATCTTACATCGCCATTGTGTATTGCTTGTTGATCATTTTGCCCTATCACATTTGTAATTATATTATTTACCCTTGTGTTAGTTGATATATCCTTGCATATATATTTTATCATATAGGATATATCTCATTGTTCATATTGCTTATCCTAGCTCATATATCTTGTTGTATTTCATACTTGCTAGGATAACTTGATAATTAATTTTAATTGGTATTTAATCGGATTAAATTAGCATAAGACCCTAATCACCCCCCCTCTAGGGTCTAACAATTGGTATCAGAGCTTGGTGCTCTTTGATTTAAGGTCTAATCGTCTTGAGTTAAAGATCCAAGTTATTTTATTGTGCTAATCTTGTTTTGATTGCATTTGCATCTTGCTTGCATATTTTTACAATTTATGGATATGAATGATGCATCTTGTTTAGGCTATGATTCTAGTGTTGCTCCTAGATTAGATAATTTCCCTATGCCCAATGGTGTGTTAGATTTAAGCTATTTGTTAGATCTAAACATTTTGATTTATGGGAAATTATAGATGATGCTTATATTGTGCCCACTTTGGAAAAATTCAAGTGGAATAAGAATGATCATCGTATGTTTACAATGAATAATATTTTGTTAGAATATTTGCTAAATGCTTTTAATTCATCTATGTCTAACAAGTTTGTTCATTTTGATAGTGCTTACAAACTTTGGAAATTTATAGAAGCACATCAAGGAGACTTGGAGGCGATTCGACAAGCTTTGGAGGATCCCGCTTCAAGTTCTAAAGGAGCATCATGCACACGTGCACTAGGCGATAGCCCTAGTGAGGTTTGCGAGTTCGAATCTATTAATGATTTACCTAATGATGAACTTATTTGTGCTAGTGAAAAATTATTGCATGCCTTTAACAAATTGCAAAATGATTTTATTGATCTCAAAAGCAAGCATGTAGAACTTATATCCGATCATGAGAAGCTAGCTTCCAATTTTGATATCATTACTAAAGAAAATGTTGCTCTTAAAGAAAATAATGATATGTTAAAATTGGAAAATAAGAAATTATCATCATCCATTTCTAGCTTATCTCATGCTAAGATTGATGCCATGTTAGAAGTAGAGAACATAAAAAATAACACTGCTTCTTTTATAAACAACTATTTATGTTCTACTTCTAAAAGTGCATATGTGCCTAAAAATGAAGACTTGAATCTTATGAAAAAATGCATTTCATCTTTAGATTCAACCTTGAAAATATGCATTAATAACCATAAGAAACTTATGGACAAGTGTGCTAAATCTAGTGCTACAAAATCACCTACACACTATGCACACTTGTATAGCAAAGTTTATAAGTGCTCCATTTGTGGTCGTAAAGGCCATTTCGCTAAATTTTGCTATGATGCACAAAAACATAAGAATATTAATCCTTCTTGTGCATCTCATCAAGTTTCTTCATCACATATACACACACATGCACCTATTTCTCATCATAAGCATGCTCTTGTGTATCATTGTGATTTTTGTGGTAGAGTTGGTCACTTAGCTAAGTTTTGTTTTGATTTGCGAAAAGTTTCTAAATCGCAAAATATTTCTAGTAGACCAACATTATTTCAAAATGTTTCTTATTTGCAAAATAATCTTAAAAGACCATCTTTATTTGCAAATGTTCCTCGTGCACATCCACATGGTCAACATAACCAAATGTATCATCTTCATTGCACTAATTGCAATCGAATGGGTCATTTACATAATTATTGTTATGACCGGACCCGTGCACTAAATGCGCCCAAACGGGTTCATAACCTAAGGGTTTTGAGCTTAAATGATAGGGGTCATGTCCCTAAATCTTTTTGTACAAAGAGTTCTTGGGTACCAAAACATATTTGATTTTTAAACCAAGAATGTTAATGTTTTTGTCTTTCTTTTTCTTGGTTTTGAAAATTATGCTTTGAAACTTTCTATATGAAAACAATTTTTAAATTGATCAGATCTTTTGTTTTCATGATTATTTGTTTCGATTTTGATGAGAGGACTATGTTTATATAACCCCCCGGATTATTGGGTGTTTATTCCCAAACATTGTTTACCGGGTGCTAAAAATATTTATATGAGTTGTTACAAGCTCAAGAGATAGATATAATTGCCTCTCTTGATTTTTGAATCAATGATGATTTGATTTTACTTTCTTGGATTTAAACTTTGATTTATGATTTCAATTGGTTGATTTGTTTTCATTTAAAAACATTTTACATGATTCTCATGTTTCTCTTCTTTTGTTTTTATAAATCTATTTTATACATGGTTTTTAAATCAGTGTAATGAGACACTATTTTCATATTGACATATTTATATGTGTCCTCATTATCTTTTTATATGTGAGTTGTGTTTAGCATGTTTTTATGCTTGCTCACATATTTGCCATGATCTTTATTGTCTATATTCTATATGGCATTTTGATAGGAGGAGCTTTCGCTCTCTTCATCCCTTTGTCCCCTTTTTGATGTTGTCAAAGGGGGAGAAATATTGTGAGTATATATTATTTTTGTTCATATGCATGATAATTACAATATTATATATTCATTTCCTTTCATGCATATATCATTTTTGTAAATTGTTTGTCATCATCAAAAAGGGGGAGATTGTTGGCCTTCTTGTTTTGATGATGTTTAACAAACAATTTACTTCTAATATTGTTTGTCTAGTATTTGTGTTTGTAGGCGTATAAAATTGCCTATAGGTCTCTTAGCACAGCTCGACACGATGATTCGACAAACCAACGAACCATCGAGTGACGAGGCGACGAGGTCAACGAATTGCACGCGAGCAACGGAATGCATTCGCGTGCGGAATCAATCCAACGGCTCGGGAAGTCAACGAGTCGTCTAACCATAAAACGGATTCGAACTCAAACACCAAGGCGGATTTACTACCAAATGAAGATCCAGACTGTCAATTCAAGGTTCGGATAAATCAAATACAGAACCAGAAAACGGGAAACGACGGAAAACAGCACCCAGAGGGGCTCGGCCAAAACCGAGCCACCTCAAGGTGGCTCGGCCGAAGCCGAGCCACCCTGAGGTGGCTCGGTGGCCGAGCCACCCCAGGGTGGCTCAGCCCAGTGCCGAGCCACCCTGAGGTGGCTGGCCCAGATCTGTGCCAAAGGCACAGATCTGGTTGCCTATAAATAGGGGACATGGGTTCACTTTTTGGAGAACTTTTGGAGAGCCAAAATTCTGCCGGATTGAGACCTTGTTCTTGAGTGTTTGAAGTCTTGAAGACTTGGACGTTCAGATCTGGTTCTTAGCGAGCATCCGCATCACAAAAGGCAGGAGTTCGAGAGGACCGGATCTCAGATCTACGTTGCTATACTCCGGATCAAAGCTTGGTCTTTGATCCCGAGATTCGAGCGATTGTTTCCTTGGTGAAATAATCCCTCCGGCTAATATTTCCTTGGTGAAATAATACCCGTCATACTGCGTAGATTTGTCTGGATCTAGATCGTGCGGTGGTCAACAGATCAACCATCGGCGCAGGCAAACAACCCACACAAGCGAGTGACCGGATAACAGGAGCTCGTGATTTGTTCGATAAACAAGAGAAAAGTTGTAATTTTTATTTCTTTGTTTTGATTTTCATTGTAACCGGATCTTATAAAAAGACCGGATCTTTGTAACTCAAAAAGTTGTTATTTAAGATAACAATGGAATCAGTAATGAAGAAAGCAACAATTTTTCTCGCGAACAATCTGGCGACCACAGTGGGAGCCACTGATCTCGCTGCCGAGATCGGAGCGTCGCAACCGCGGATCTCGATCCCGGTCGTGGAGGAGGTCGAGTATGAGTTCGACCAGCAGAAGTACGAGGAGTACGTGTCCTCGTCTGGATCAACCTCCCCCCGCAAGTCCAAGAAATCCCAGAAGTTCTCCTCCAGGAGAAAAGTTCGTTGGTGCGAAGAAGTTGAAGCCACCAACGACAACCTCACCCTGATCGACGCCGAAGTTGCGTCGGGTGAAGTCCCACCGGCCTCTAAGCAGGTCAAATCCGTTATTGAAGGCGTGGTGACTCTCTCTAAGAGAGCTCGCCAGAGGCAGCGTCAACGCCTTGCGAAGCAATTCGCAAAGGCCATGGAGTCTGTTGATGGGGTCCGCTACAATGCGGATCTGAAGAGCAAACGAGGCAAACAGCCTCAACAACAAATGAATGGTGGTTCCTCTAAGCCATCAACGATGGAGTGGATCCGTGTCAAACGGAACCGTTCGACGCTGGAGGAGTGTATCCGCAAACGCCGCGCATTATCAGCGCAAGCACGAGCTAAAGCTGAAGAAGCCCGTCGGAAGCTACAGAAAGAGGTGGTCAAGAAGCCGCCATCAACTCGTAGAGTTTGGAGGCCGAAGTCTGAAGCGGCGGTTCAGACCAAGGAGCAACAACTGCAGCCTCCGAAAGTTCAACCTCCGGCGAATCAACCCAAATCGTCGGTAATTTCCACAACTGTTCCGGGAGATCCTACAGGACCGCCCCAGAAAAGGAAGTCGGTTTTGGAGCGCCTCGGTCCACTTCCCAAGGAACGAGGCAAAATTCCAGTTCAAGAGCGTTTGGGGCTAATGAAGAAATCCCGAACGAGCCAACATGCTGGGGGTCGCCGCAACTTTCAGCATGACAAAGAAATCGTGGCACCCAAGCGCACAACTTTGCGCATTGAAGTTCAGGAGCCCGCTGAAGATTCACACCCACAAAGGCGCATTTTAAGGCGTGTGACTCTCGAAAGCCCAAAGAAGTCAAGTCGCCCTCAGAAGGAAACATTCTCGTCTGATGACGAGGACGTTATACCTGAGAAGTCGTGTCAACACACGATAGGTTACTCCGATCGTCAAGCCGACGAGTTGTACTATTGTAATGGGAGCACGAGGAAAACCAGGAAGAGGAGCCCTCAAAGACTAGAGACTCAATGTCCCTGTTCCAAACTCATTCGGGCGGTATTGTCTGAGTGTAACTGTATCAAGACGGTCCCCGAAAGAGTTTCGGTTTTCGAAAGGCTCAGCACTGGAACGCCAAAACCAAGGCATAGGCGTTTCCGACGAAGAAGAACGATGGTCGAAGACGGTGAACATTCAAGGGTCACCGCCAACATGACCAGCAAAGGAACATCGGCTTAGGATAACCCCGAGGCGATTCCAGAAATACATTGACGTGTAACTCGTCTTCAGTCCGGAGCTATTATTCGTGCAACATATGGTAGGGTTCAGACAAGAGTACCTTCGGGAGATGAAGAATCAGATGCCGGCTCAGCAATTGCGTCTGACAATACCGTGTCCAGTGAAGGACAACCCCGCGAGTCATTCATGATAAGCGCGGAGCAAGTGGCCAAGATGCTCGAGGAAGCCATGGCCAAACAACAGGAAAGCTTTAGGTTTGAAATGCAAATGGCCATGCAGAACATGAGAGAGATGCATGATCAACAAATCCGAGCACTGACGAACCAGCAAGGCGAACCAAGTCGTCGTGATCAAGTTCATCAGGAAGATGAGGATACAAATGGAGCTCATAATGCCAATAATCCTCCCGTCAACACAGGGGGTGGTAACGAGAATGCTAGTGAAGACACAGGTGAAAGCCTGAAAATTAAAAACCTTGAGAGCAAAATCAACACATTGATTTCCGCTCAAGAGATGAAAAAGACGGGCATTCCTTGTCCATACCCAAGAGAGTGGGAATCAATCCCATATCCGGCGAAGTTCAGTCTAATTAACTTCACGCCGTTTAATGGGATGGGTTCACCCACTCAGCATTTGATTTATTTCAAATCGCACTTGGTGGTAATCTCTGGTAATGAGCCTCTAATGGTGCGGTCATTCGTTGGCACTCTTCACGGAGCCGCCTTCGATTGGTATCTCCGCCTCAAGCCAGGTAGCATAAACAGCTGGGACGACATGGAGACTAAGTTCCTCACAAATTTCTTCGACGACGACACCGAGATCTCTATCGGATCGTTGCTCGATGAGAAGCAGAAGGATGGGGAATTAGTCGACACCTTCGTCAAAAGGTTCCGGAACAAAGCGATGAATTGTCGAGACCCGATCACTGAGGAATTCATCCTCCAGACCTACCATAACAACCTTTCGCTGGACGTGTTGGAGGCAATGGGCACAGCACCATCCAAGACATGGAAGAATCTGAAAGTCCGAGGGGAGCAGGCTGAACGATTCCTCAGGAGAAAGAAGGTGGAGAGAGGCCAACAAGTGGCGAATGCTCTAGCGCAGAACTTCAACCCGAAAGGAAAAGGTAAAGCTCATGCTAATGCCGTGGATGCTAACCAAACTTTTCAATTGCAACCTCAGCAACAGCAGCAGCAACGAGCGCCACAACAGTCGTAGTCGCAATGGCAGCAACGGCCTCAGAAGCAGAAGTCTTCGGAGCTAAGGTTTCCCAAAGTCTACTCCTTCAAGGATGATGAAGTTCCCGGCATCTTCAAGTACTTGTTGGAGAACAACAAAATCCAGCTGCTGGCGATTGTAGATCAAGAGGGGGCCAGCAAGGTGACAGATCCGAAGTATTGCGCATATCACAGAGCGGTCCATCACCCTACGAAGTCATGCTACCACCTCAAGGATAAGATCTAGGCGTTGATTGACGTAGGGGTCATAACCCCGAAGCCTGCCAAGAATGTGGGAGCAAACGCAGTGTCGATTAGCTTTGGATCGGTGCCCACGACATGGTTCGAGCCGAAGCGCGTCACTAAAGTGGGGATGAAGACGGTGAATGATGACCCACATGGACATCGTCAAAAGGGACTTGTGCCACACACAGCCCCGAACGGTGAAATCCTCTGGGTTCATCCAGATCTCATTGAAGATGAACAGTGGACAACGTCTTCGAAAAGAAAGGGCAAAGGAAAGGCTTGTCATGCAACTTCCGCAATCTTCGAAGAAGATGGCGATGAAGCTCCTACCTTTCCGCTTTCTGACAAAGAACAGGAAGTCTTTGCGACCCGGAGCGGAAACGAGTATCACTACAACTATCCATCGCCCAGTGACCAGTTAGCTGAGCAGGGGGTGGCTAAACGGGGACCAGCCAAGACTCTAACAGAGCTGGGAGTGATTGCAGCTCCTAAACCGGCTGAAGATGCTCGACGACAGCCAACGGATCAGCAGAAAGAAAAGGGACCCCAGGAGTTTCAGAATCCGAAGCAGTCTCGTTTCAATCGTCCGATTGGAAGAGATAAACCGGAGAACTCGAAAACTCCATACGTCTTCGATATCATGGCTCAATTAGCCAATATTCCAGCACGAATAACGCTATATGAGTTGCTGTGGTTGTCCAAGGAGACCAGGAAAGCCTTACAAGAGGCCTTGGCCGATTCAGAAGCGTTCCTCACTCGGATCAAGCCAGCTCCTGAAGATCTAGAACTGTTAGCTCAACAGTGCAATGTAGCGGCTAAGAACCTTCCCTATATCACCTTCACCAAAGAGGATATGCAGACGAAGAATTCGAACCATGATCGGCCCCTATACTTCGTCAGGTACATTGGCTCCAGCGAAGTCAACCGAATCCAAGTGGATCCGGGTTCCGCTGTGAGCATTATGCCGCTTCGCCTAATGCATAGCCTTGGCATCCCAGTCAGCAAATTGGCATCTACAGGCACGGTCATTTACGGATTCAACACCAGCGGGTCAAGGCCTTTGGGGAAGATCCGAATAAAGTGCCAAATGGGCGATCTGAAGACGGAGGTCACGTGTTACGTGATAGATGCTGAGACATCGTATAACTTACTACTGGGTCGGCCTTGGATCCATAGTAATGTTATAGTTCCCTCCACCCTACATCAGTGTCTGAAATATGTCGACACTGATGGAAGAGTCAGGACGGTGGTCGCGGATAAGCAACCATTTAAAGGGTTTGAGAATTATTTTACTGATTCTCTCCTTTATGGTAATGAATCCGATACCGAACCATCGGTCCAAGGCACGGACAGCGGAGAAGAAGCTGATTCCGAAGCCGGATTCGATTACAATGGTGGTTTTGTTCTAAATGACGTTGTACCCTTTGTAATCAATCTTGACGATGAACAATCGTCAGATGGCAGTTGTAACTGGCAACTTGCCAATATTGAAATAAAAGATGATTTAGAGTACTCGTTGTCTCTTGATGATGCGATAAAGGGATTACACGATAATACTGATTTATGTATGCCACTCCGATCATCTTATGTAACGAAGAAACGTCTCCAGCATTCTTTCGGAATAACCCAGATTATTCCTGCCAAGATAGGGAGACAAAAAGAAGTGATTTACGGTAAAGGAGAAAATCTTCCGTTGCCAGATCATTTCCTAAAAGAAGATGAGGATGATGACAAATCTGGTCTGCACTTATCTAAGTATAGTCCGGAAGCGCGCATGCTCATGGAAAAACAGGGATATGATTTCACACTCGGAGAAGGTTTATACTTCGATCGAGGTTCCTGTATCCCAGTCAAAGCGGCATACGTACCGAAAGGGAAACCCGATGATTATTACCGTCACAAAAGAGGCTTAGGCTATGTTTCATCGTCTGATGATGAATGTGGTTGGCAAATTATCGATCAAATTGCTAATAAAGCTAAGGATGGGTACTTGCCAGATTCCTCAGGATGGGACTCCGATACAAGTTTGGGGGAAGCATTTAAAGCTCTGATGACGAACATGACTACAGCTGATCCATCCACAATGGAGGACGACGATCAAATGCCAACGTGGGAAGACCCATGGGTTCATCACCTAAACATACAGTACAGAGATAGGTTTGAACAGAGGGAACCCCCCACTGAAGATGAAATAGTCCAAATTAATATGGGCGATGAGGCTAACCCAAAGCCCATATTCATCAGCGATAGTCTTCCCCCAGATGAGAAGGAGGAATTAATTTCTCTCATCAGGGAGTATATCGACGTCTTCGCTTGGAACTATGAAGACATGCCAGGGCTCGACCCCAATGTGGCAATGCACTGCCTTGACATCAAGCCGGATGCCAAACCTGTCAAACAACAGCAAAGACGGTTTCGTC
>BQKN01017306.1:0-15836 GCA_022839385.1 Asparagus kiusianus | reverse complement strand
AGTCTTTATTTGCGACGCGTTGTCCGGCGTCGTGTTATTGAGTTATCCTTAAGAATATTTTTAGAAAAATATTCTCCAGGAACTTCTCAATAAAAATAGGGAATAGTTTATACTCGTATACCTTATTGGAGTATTTCCGTGCTCAAAATAAACTGAACCGGCTTGAAAATGAGCCAAAAAAGGCAGTAATTTGGCTCAAAAGATTTCTTCCGTTCCTTCCGAATGTGTGGGAGAGACAGGAATAAACCAAGGATGGGACCCTCAGTTGATTTGAAGTCGTTTTGACGCTTAATTCGGCCTCTTTTGAACTAATCTGGACTGGTCTGGTTTGGTTCAACTTGGTCCGGTCCGGTTCAACTTGGCCCAACCTATAAAAGGGTCCCTTTTTTCCTTCTTTTTCTCCTCTTTTTCTAGGGCCGGCCCCCCCTTGTCCTCTTTTTGCCTTTTCTCTTCCCTCGAGCACTCTTTCGTCTTCAAATCTTGATATTTGTCCTAGATCTAGGGTTCCTTTGGATCTTGGACTGAAAAATCCCTCAAAAATCCATTCTTTAAAATCCCTCTCAGGCCCCTCGAGCGCGTGGTGAAAGTTTCCTAAAAGACCTCATCTTTATTGGATCTCGAGCCTTTCTTCAGGTAAATCCTCCACAATTTCGATCTTTTTCATGCTCAATTTAATTTATATACTTGTGGGATCGTATGTGGGGGTTAAAACTATGATATGGCGTCTCGAGTTAATCTTTCAGGGGGGGTAGATCTGATAAAAAAGTGATCTTTTTTTTTCTAGATCTGACCTCTTTTAATTTATTTTGCAGCTTGTCATGTCGCGTCCTTCGAGAGGTCGTTCCCCTGCTATGTTGGCTGATGGCGCGCCTCCCTCCTATGCTGGTGAGCTATTTTTGGCAGTATTTGGAAATTTACAAATTAGTCCCTATTTTCTTGTAAATTTACAAACTGGTCCTTTTTTACCCCACGTTGTTCTCCTTGGTGAGGCAATCGGGAAGAGCCTTGATTCTCCTTGGTGAGGATCGACGCTTTTGGCATATTTGGGAATTTTGCAAATTAACCCCTCTTTTCTTGAAAATTTGCAAATTGGTCCATTTTACCCCACGTTGTTCTCCTTGGCGAGGCAATCGGGAAGAGCCTTGATTCTCCTTGGTGAGGATCGACGCTTCAAAGATATGTTTTGCTTGGTCAAAACCATATCTCAAAATTAAAGGGGGCGATTTGACGCTACATTGCGCTTTATAAGGCAGGGATATGTTGTTGACATACCCTGTGTTGTGATTGCACAATGTGGCCAAATCGTCTCACCCTTTATAAGGTAATGACTCTATCTTAACTATTTGTAAGATGAGTTCAATTTCCTTTTATAATCGAGACTAACCAGTGTTTAACTGTCTATTTTACAGTGGGGTACCCTTCTGGATCATTCTCGTCCCACGCAGTCTGTGGGCGTCGTGGCGAGTATTACTCGACCTCCGACGATCCTTCCCCTATTCCAGCTACTCCTCAGTTTGCTTCGGGCACGTCGACTGAGGTTGCCCAAGTGGTGAGGGAAGGTGGTCATCGGGCTATTCGTCAGCTGATCACAGATGCGCCTTTTGTGAAGGATGCCAGCTCTACTCAGCCTCTTCGGAAGAGCGATTTCCTATTTGGTGATTCTGTCGATGACCCAGAAGCCGTATTCATTGATGCTGAGCAGTGGCTCCATAAGACCGGCAGTGGCTTCATATACTTGCCGGAAATTCCTCGGCATCGCTCATTAACTGAGCTCAGGCGTCAGGCTGTGACACGGGAGATGTCGTGGCGTTTGACTGAGGATCATGAGAGCGTCCATTGCGGTTACGTCACTCATCAGGCAGCTCCTGGCTCGAGCAGGAGTCATATCACTGGATTGCATCCTGGAGTGTTGGGACTAGATGCACCACCACGTAACGAGTTTCTCACCACTGCTTCGACCTTAAGGAATCGCCTCACTGCCCTAGGACGGGAGATGCCTGCTACTCGTCATAGGATTTACGGTTGGGTCCATTCTTTGGACAAGTCTTGGTGGAGCCGCATGACGACGTATGTTTTGAGCCGATGGAGCGAGGAGTTGCACGCTTGCGGTTTGTATACAGCCGTCCGTGCCACCATGTATGGCTTGCCTGTCAGTTTGAGACATTTCTGTGCTTTGTTCGTGCTATATAATCCAGACTCGAACACTTTTTTGACCCGGCAGGGGGAGTTGGGTTTGGCTCTCCACGAGATGCATAGGATTTCTGGCTTGCCCATGGGACAGATGCTATACCAGGAGTACTTTCCCTCTAATCATGAATTGGACCAGTTAAAGGATCGCATGCCTGATCGCTATGAGACTCTATGGGATCTCACTTGTCATTATCACATTGCTTTAGCACAGTCTGAGCCTTTAGCAAAAAGGACCAAGGCCTCCGTGAGTCTGAAGCAGTTTGCGAACTATTTGTTCAAGAACCTGGAGAACCGTTCTGGCGAGGATATTTGTGAGTTGGCCCCACTCACTCCTTCGGAGGTGAACAGTCTGTTGAAGAAGATTGACGCTCGTTCTTATACCACTAGCAGTCCTGAGGGTGGCTTCCCTGCGAAGACCAAGTTCAGATCTTTCTTATGGCATGCGACCACACCGATCCGACCAATGACCCTTCTTGCCGGCTTTCTTGCTATCTGGTTGAAGAAGTGCGTGGTTCCATACCAGTCTGGCGACGCCTTGCCCTTGGAGGTACTCTATCCAGCAGTTCAGCTTGCTTACAAGAAAGAACTCTCACTTCTTCCGGTGATGGTGGCTAATATTCACCGAGGGCTTCGACAGCTTTCTAGTGCCTTCACACGGAAGGAGACCGATTTGCCAGGTCAGATTCCCACTCTTAAGGTGGAGCTTCCGTACGCTTATCTGATGACCTGGTTCGTCCTCCACCGCTCGGATATGATGTCGGTGCCGAACGCCACAGACCACTCTGTTCCCCTGCTACAGTTGCTTGAGAACGGCAGGTGGGAGGGCCGAGGATTTTCTGATGTCAGACAGCAGCTGTAGGTCCACAAGTGTTGGGCGTTCTCCACTTGTTTTCCGTAGTTCTCCGGCCGGTATGGCGAGTGCTTGATAGATGATGAGAAGCCGAGAGAGTATCGGACTCACTTAGACATTGGCTGCTTCAATTGGCTGGTGAACATCAGGCCTGTCTATCTGACTTTTCGGGTGAGGGATCAGTGCTTCATAGAGCCATATCTACCCTGCCGATTTGCTCGCCAGTTTGGCTATGATCAGCTCTACATCGGGAATCCTCGTCAGCAGTTTCGGACCCATAGTGGTTTGGTAGACGGTCTCCGTGCATGGTTGTGGACCGTGACTGGCTGTACTGGTGCTAAGTTCAGTCTCCCGAGTATTGATCGGCAGTTGAACCTCACTTTCTTGAGTTGCAAGTGGTTACTAGCAGCTAACAAGACTGTCCCTATGAAGCCGATTGCAGAGATAGAGGCTGAGGAGGCTTCTCAGCTTGATTCCCTTAGGATTCGGGAGAACGCTCGGGCACAAAGGACGCGGAACAAGACTCGCCGGATTGATGAAGAGGGCCAGAGGACATTCCATTCCACAGACGAGGCTTCAGGCGGGGATCCCGAAGATTATGATGACTTTTCCGAGCGAGGTTTGCAATTCATCTTTTACTTCTATCTTCCAGAAGTATTGAAACTGACTATGGTTTGATGTTTCAGGGACCACAGTTGATCAGGATGAAGAGTTCCGTCCTCCTCCTCAGGCGAGACCTTCGATCCCCATTGCTAGGCGGAAGAGATTAGCCCGTAAGCCGCGTGCAGCTTCCCGAGCTTCTGATATGGACCTGGCTGGCGATGATCCTGCCAGTGACGGAGGTAATATCCATCCTGTGAACCATTCTCTTGGTTATTCGGAACATTGACTCATGCTCTTCTATCTCTATATAGGAGTGCGTGGAGAGAATGAAATGAGTCCCGATCCCATTCCCGTATCTCCCGATGAGTCTGACCCACTACCTCATGTAGAGAGGCCTACAGGGGTTGCTGACATTAGAGAGGAGATCAATGTAGGACCCGATTCCGTAAATCCAGGTACATCTAACACTGACACTGTATTTCTTTAGATAATACACGAATGAATTTGTGTATTCTCTAACTGTCCTCTACTTCTTGCTTCTTCAGATAATTTGCAGGAGGCGAATCCTGGAAATGAAGAGGCCGATGCACCTGTGAGAGGTAACTCATTTCCATTAGTTGTAGTCTCTTCACTCTTCTTTGGCACTTATATCTTTTTATGTCAGATTTCTCCATCGATGATTTTGACGAGGGAAGCTTGTTTGCGGACACTCCTATGATGCGCTACATATATAGCTCTCCTCAGATCGATGACCAGTTACCTGGGGATATGTTTTCTGAGCCCGCCTTCGCTGAAAATCCCGAGGATGGTTCCTTTGAAGGTATGTGCTTCTTTCTGAGTTAATTATAGGACTAGCTAATCTTGACTAATGCAACTATAATGCAACGCCTCTGTGAATTCTGTTTTGAATCTGGCAGGAGCTTTTGTTGAGAAAGACCCTGTTGAGCCGGCTGTGAGACCAACTACACCAGTTGATGCACCTACAGCCGTTACACCTCCACTACCCCCAGCGGTTCAAGGGGAAGAAGGTATAAGTTAACTCATTGAAGAGTGTTATTCCTTTTTCTTATTAAGACTTTTGACGGACTTCTCCCTTTTTTGTGTAGGGCGTTCTTCTCGTCTTCATGTCTTAGTGAAGGAGTTGTTATCTGACGACGATCCTGACAAGGTCGTCATCTGCATAGAAGTTCGTTCCTTCTTCTCCTTTGTGAATGCTATGATCGGCAAGCTCTTCCACGGCAGACTTTCCCTTCACCAGTTTAAACCTCTCCTTAATTCCAGAATCAACTTGATAAGGGAAGCAGGATATCCAGACTTGGCGAAGGCCATAGTTGATGATCTTGACTGCTTAGAGCATAAGCTCCAGATGTTTCGTGAGCTTCGAGATACCGGTGTCTCTTCATTTATTACTGCTGAGCTGGAGACCCGTTTACAGTCACTGCGCGAGACTCAGGTTCTTGCTAGTCTTGAGGTTCAGGTGCGGCGAGATTGAGTAGCTCGAGTTGAGACCGGCCTTGCTACCAGATTATCTTCCCTTGTCGAGCTTGACTCTTCCATCATCTCTTGTGAGACCCAGATAGACCAGCTCAGAAGAGAACTCCGCGAGAAAGAGGAGACCTTGGGTATTCTCCAGATGACGAAAGGACAGGATCAGCAGACCTGCACTGCTTTATCTGACGAGCTGACATCCTTAAAGCAGGAGCTGGTTGAGGCAGAGGAGACTGCTGCGAAGACCTCTGCCGCTACCGAAGAGTCCATTAGAGATGAGCTTAGTCAAGCTTATGATGATAAGCTGTCTAAGTTCAGTCAGCAGATTTTTAGCCACGGGCTTGATGTGTGATTTTGTTTGCTGAGTGTTTTGACTCTTGACTCTTTTAGTGAATTTCCTTTTTATCTTTATTATGATTCGTCATTCCGTTTGAAATGATTGACCACAATACTCATAGGATTTTTGGCAAACCCTCAGCCATCAACGGATTTGGTTAGCCTTTACCGACTACCGTTTGAGTCGGGCTAGCATGCGAGTTGTTTAAATCCGTTCGCATGTAACGTTATGCTCAGAGATTAAATTCTCTGAGACTTTGTGCTATGATGTCGAATACATAGACTTCGCCATTGTTACGGGAATAGGCTACCCGGCGACACGTGTGAGGTGTTGGCTTTAGGATTTTTGGCCAACCCCCAGCCTCTAACGGATTTGATTAGCCTTTACCGACTACCGTTTGAGTCGGGCTAGCGTGCGGATTGTCTAAATCCGTTCCACACGTGACGTTAAGCTAAAAGAGTTAACTCTTTTAGTGCTACGACATTGAATACGTAGACTTCGTCTTTCTCCTGTGAAAAGACTAAACAGCAACGTGTATGAGACGTTGACTTAGGATTTTTGGCAAATCCTCAGCCTTCAACGGATTTAATGTGCTCTTACCGACTACCGTTTGAGTCGGGCTTGCATGCGGATTGTTTTAATCCGTTCCGCATGTGACGTTGCGCTAAAGGAATGAACTCCCTTAGACTTCGTGCTATAACTTCGAATGTGTAGACTCTGCCATTGTTATGGGAATAGGCTACCCAGCAACGTGTATTAGACGTTGGCTTATCCCTATTTAGGCTTTGGGACAAAGGACCCCAGAGTCAGACTCTGGTATCTTTTTCTACGGATAAAGACCAAACCGGCGACGTGTGTTAGGCGTCGACGTATCCTTTCTTAGGATTCAGGATAAAATTCCCTATGCGTGTGACGCATGGATTTTGGTGTTATTAATAACAACCTGCCATAATGTTAAATATGTGGACGAGTGTTCTTTTTAACGGTTAAGAACTAACCAGCGGTGCGTGTTAGGCGCAGACTTATCCTTGCTTAGGTTTTAGGATAAAATACCCCAGAATCGAACTCTGGTGTCTTCTTCTTTGGAGAAAGACTAAACCGGTAGCGCGTGTTAGGCGCAGACTTATCCCTGCTTAGGATTCGGGATAAAATTCCTAGGATGAATCCTAAATTGATAAATTTTAGGAAAAGAGTTGGTGTGGGGAAGGAAGAATTTTATATTCTATTCCCCGAGTAAGGAAGGAAGAATTTTATATTCTATTCCTTGTTTCTGGAAAGGAAGAATTTTATATTCTATTTCCAGTGTAAGAAGGAAACTAGAAGTGGGATTTCCACTCCGAGAATCCGGAAGATCTAGATAAACTTACCTTTTATAGGATTGATTATCTGATCGAAAGATGAGTTCTTCGTTTATCGAAGTGAAATTTCTACTTCGGTTATAACCACGAGAAGGTTTAACCAAAGAAAAAGGAAAGGGAGTTCTTTCGCTTATCGAAAGGGGACTCCGAATTGAGATTGGACCTTTTTGGTGAACTCACTGTCAACTGAAATTGATAAGTGAGGGATTTTGGTGGTTTGAACTTGGGTTATCCTTTAGAATATTAAGTGTAATATTCTTCAAGGAACTTCCCGATAAATGAGTTGTCCTGAACGTACTAGGGATAGTACTTTTTCAAAAACTTCCCATTTATTGGCATTAGTTGCCTGTCACCCTCTAGAGAAATTAAGCGATAAGCACCGTTCGAATAGACTGTATCTATCACAAACGGTCCTTCCCACTTAGGTTCGAATTTACCTTTCTTCTTGGAGGTGAGGATTATTGGTCGGCGAGCAGCGAGGACCAGATCTCCTTCCTTGAAGCTTCTTTGGCGGACTCTTTTGTCAAAAGCCCTGGATATCCTGGCCTGGTAGAACTCGATGTTTTGTTGAGCTTCCAAGCGCTTTTCGTCCAGCCTTTCGAGTTCCTCGAGACGCTTTTGATGTTGCTCTTCGGTCGTCATCTCCGTTGCGAGAGCGATCCGAAGGGAAGGAATTTGAATCTCCAACGGTAGCACAGCTTCACATCCGTACACCAGAGAATATGGAGTGGCTCTTGTAGGAGTGCGTATTGTGGTGCGATAAGCCCAGAGCGCTTCGCCGAGTTTATCGTCCCAATCTCGCTTATTGGTCTTCACGAGCTTTGACAGGATCTTGATGATTGTCTTGTTGAAAGCCTCAGCTAATCCGTTCGCAGCGGGGTAATAAGCTGTCGACGAAACGTCCTGAATTCTGAATTTGTCACAAAACCTGATGAAGGCATTGCTTATGAATTGTGGACCGTTGTCATGAATGATCCGCCTCGGCACGCCGTGTCGGTATATGACGTAATGCTTGATGAAGTTGATGACGTTGTTCGTCTTCACTTCTTTAAGCGAAATGGCTTCAGCCCACTTTGAAAAGTAGTCGGTGATAGCGAGAATAAATCGATCACCTTTGACTGAAGGAGGAAAGATAGGACCGACAATATCCATACCCCATGTCTCGAATGGCCAAGACGTGGTTGATGTGTGTAATCGCTCCGGAGGTTGGTGCATATAATTTGCATGCACTTGACAAGCATGACATTCTCGGGCGTACTCGATCGCGTCACGAACCATTGTTGGCCAGAAATATCCCATTCTTCTGATTCGATCATACAGCTTGGGACCAGGCTGATGCGCACCGCATTCTCCTTCATGTGCTTCCTTAAGAACTTCTTTTGCTTCTTCGTTCGAAAGGCATCGGAGAAGCAAATCATCATATCCCCGGCGATATAGCGTACGGGTCTCGGTATTGTAAAAGAACCGCTGAGCTCTTCGGCGAATAGATTCTTTTTCTTTTGCGTCCTCTGGTAAAATGCCGTATTGGACGTAATCAATAAGGGGAAAACGCCAATCTCGGGACTCAGACCCGATTTGGGTTGAGTTCACCTCTTTGGCTTTTCCATTTCTATCATCCTCCTCTTCAACCTCCATATCGTATATGGGTATGCAGAGTTGGTGTGATCTCACCGTGACTAGCAGTTCAGTTTCGGGCGGCTGCGCGAGTGATACTGCCAGTGCTGCCAGTGCATCCGCATAAGCGTTCTGGAGACGCGGGATATATTCGATATAGAATTCTTCAAAAGAATCTGCCATTCTGACGGTCTCCTGGTGGTATGGAATCAGGTCTGGGTTCCTGACCTCATATTCTCCACGAACTTGGTTAACGATCAATTGAGAATCTCCAAAGGCTTCGAGATATTTGACCCCCAGCTCTTTGGCGAAACTGAGTCCAATGATGAGCGCGTTGTACTCGGCTACGTTATTAGAACATGGATTCGTCAGCGAATAAGCTCGGGGCATCACGTGCTTCCCTGGGGAAACTAAGACCACCCCAACTCCGGAGGTGACTTTAGGACATCCAGGGGTTACTGCCTTATTAACTGCTCTCGAAGCACCATCGAAGTATAACTGCCATACTTGTTGATGCGATGTGGTATTAACCTCGTGGGTTTCATCTGGTAAATCATCATATACCTCAACTGTATCTGTTGTCGGGCTTGCCGCCAAAAGATCACAAATCGCTTGTCCTTTGACCGACTTCTGCTATTTGAAGTGCAGATCATACTGGGACAAAAGAAGGGCCCACTTTGCTAACCGTCAATTCATCGAACCCGGTTGAGTCATGAATACCCGTACCGGATTAACATTAGCGATGACGTAAATCGTCTGGCCAACTAAGTAATGTCGCATTTTCTGTACCGCAAACACCAATGCGAGACATTCTTTCTCGATCATCGGGTATCGAGACTCGGCGCCTATCAAGGTCCGACTTAGATAATAGACTGCCTGTTCGTGACTATTATCATCGTCTTGTGCTAATAAAGCACTTATCGAATGGTTCATCGCCTTGATGTAAATCAAGAACGGTTTACCTGATTTTGGTGCAACAAGAACAGGGGGATTCATCAGATATGCCTTGATGTCTTCGAATGCTTTTTGGCAGGCGTCGTCCCAAATAAAAGACACACCCTTCTTGTTTAGCTTAGAAAATGGTTGGCACTTCCCAGATAGATTTGAGATGAACCTCCGGATATAAGCCAGACGACCTTGCAATCCTCGAAGTTCCCTTAGATTCCTCGGGGGTTGCAATTCATTTATCGCTTTTACCTTGTCTGGGTCAATGTGTATACCCTTAGTAGTGACGACGAATCCAAGGAATTTTCCACTGGACATTCCGAGGAAGGATTTTGTGGGATTCATCTTCAACTGATGACTCCGCATAAGATCAAACATCGTTCTCAAGTCCTTGATGTGATCTTCTTTGTTGCGGCTCTTTACCACCAAATCATCAACGTAGCATTCCACCGTTTTCCTGAGATGTTTCTGGAAAATCTTAGTCATCGCTCGTTGGTATGTAGCACCTGCATTCTTCAGACCGAACGGCATCACCGTGTAGCAGAAGATACCGAGGGGCGTTCTGAATGCTGTATGCTTCTCGTCGTCCGGGTGCATCTTGATTTGATTGTACCCCGAAAATCCGTCCATGAAGGACATTCTTTCGAATCCACATGTATTGTCAATAATGACATCCGTGATCGGGAGAGGAAAATCGTCCTTTGGACATGCTTCGTTCAGATTCCTAAAGTCGATGCAAATCCTGATCTTGCCATTTTTCTTCATGACGGGAACGATGTTGGCTAGCCAGTCTGGATGTTGCTCCTCTCGGATGAATCCTGAGTCGATCAACTTCTTAACCTCAGCCTCGATGGCTTCCATGATCTATGGACGAAACCGTCTTTGCTGTTGCTTGACAGGTTTGGCATCCGGCTTGATGTCGAGACGGTGCATTGCCACATTGGGGTCAAGCCCTGGCATGTCTTCATAGTTCCAGGCGAAGACATCAATGTACTCTCTGATCAAGGCAATTAACTCTTCCTTCTCATCTGAGGGGAGACTACCACTGATGAATATGGGCTTTGGATTGGCTTCATCGCCCATATTAATTTGGACTACTTCGTCTTCGGTAGGTGGCTCTCTTTGTTCGAACCTATCACCATATTGCATGTTCAGGTGATGAACCCATGGGTCCTCCCACGTTTGCATTTGCTCGTCGTCCTCCATTGTAGATGGATCAGCTGTAGTCATGTTCGACATTAAGGTTTTGAACATTTCTCCCAAACTTGTGTCGGAATCCTCAGCTGAAGAGTCTGGCAAGTACCCATCCTTAGCTTTGTTAGCAATTTGATCGATGATTTGCCAACCACATTCGTCGTCTGATGAGACATAGCCTAGGCCTCTCTTGTGACGGTAATAATTATCCGGTTTCCCTTTTGGGACATATGCCATTTTGACTGGGACACGGGAACCTCGGTCGAAGTATAAACCTTCTCCGAGTGTAAAGTCGTATCCTTGTTTTTCCATGAGCGTACGCGCTTCCGGACTATACTTTGATAAGTGCAGACCAGATTTGTCATCGTCTTCATCTTCTCTTAGGAAATGATCCGGCAACGGAAGACTTTCTCCTTTACCGTAGATCACTTCTTTTTGTCCTCCTGTTTTGGCAGGAATAATCTGAGTTGTTCCGAAGGAATGCTGGAGGCGTTTCTTCGTTACATAAGATGATCGGAGTGGCATACATAAATCGGGATTATTGTATAATCCTTCTATCACATCATCAAGAGACAAGGAGTACTCTAAACCAGGATTTATTTCAATATCGGCAAGTTGCCAGTTACAACCGCCGTCTGACGACTGTTCGTCATCGAGATTGATTACAAAGGGTACAATGTCATTCAAAACAAAACCACCATTGTAATCGAATCCGGCTTCGGAATCAGCTTCCTCTCCGCTGTCCGTGCCTTGGATCGATGGTTCCGTGTCGGATTCGTTACCATAAAGGAGAGAATCTGTGAAGTAATTCTCATACCCTTTGAATGGTTGCTTATCCGCGACCACCGTCCTAACTCTTCCATCAGTGTCGACATATTTCAAACACTGATGTAGAGTTGAGGGAACTATAACATTACTATGGATCCAAGGCCGACCCAATAGTAAGTTATAGGATGTCTCAGCATCAATCACGTAGCACGTGACCTCCGTCTTTAAATCGCCCATTTAGCACTTTATCCGGATTTTACCCAAAGGTCTTGACCCGCTGGTGTTGAATCCGTAGATGACTGTGCCTGTAGACGCCAACTTGCTGACTGGAATGCCAAGGCTGTGCATTAGTCGAAGTGGCATAATACTCACAGCGGAACCCGGATCCACTTGGATTCGGTTGACTTCACTGGAGCCAATGTACCCGACGAAGTATAGGGGCCGATCATGATTTGAATTCTTCGTCTGCATGTCCTCTTTGGTGAAGGTGATGCAGGGAAGGTTCTTAGCTGCCACGTTACACGGTTGGGCTAACAATTCTAGCTCCTCAGGTGCTGGCTTGATCCTGGTGAGGAACGCCTCTGAATCGGTCAAGGCCTCTTGTAAGGCTTCTCTAGTTTCCTTGGACAACCGTAGTAGCTCGTACAGCGTTATCCGTGCTGGAATATTAGCCAGCTGAGCCATGATGTCGAAGACGCGCGGATTTTTTAAACTCTCCGGTTTGTCCTTTCCAATCGGACGACTGAAACGAGACTGCTTTGGATTCTGAACCTCTTCGGGCCTCTTTTCTTTCTGTTTGTCAACCGTCTGTCGTCGGACATCTTCAACCGGTTTAGGAACCGTAACCACCCCCAGCTCTGTGAGAGTCTTGGCTGGCCCTCGTTTTGTCACCCCTTGCTCAGCAAATTGATCGCCAGGGGATGGATATTTGAAGTGGTATTCATTTCCACTCCGGGTCGCAAAGACTTCCTGCTCCTCATCGGAAAGTGGGAAAGCGGGGATTCTTTCGTCATCTTCTCCTGGGATGGCAGAAACTCCGTAACAAGACTTGCCTTTCCCTTTGGACTTCTTCTTGGATGACGATCCGGCCCATTGTTCATCTTCAATCAGGTCGGGGTGCACCCAGAGAATTTCGCCGTTTGGGGCTGTGTGAGGCACAAGTCCCTTTTGACGTTGTCCGTGCGGGTCGTCATTCACTGTCTTCATCCCGACTTTGGTAACGCGTTTTGGCTCGAACCAATCTGTAGGTACTGATCCAAAACTGATCGACACCGCGTTTGCTCCCACATTCTTGGCCGGTTTTGGAGTTATGACCCCTACGTCGATCAACGCCTGGATCTTGTCCTTGAGGTGGTAGCAAGACTTTGTTGGGTAGTGGACCGCTCTGTGGTACGCGCAGTACTTCGGGTCCGTCACCTTCGTGGCTCCTTCATGATCCACGATTGCCGGTAACTGGATTTTGTTGTTCTCCAACAGATACTTGAAGATGCCAGGAACTTCATCATCTTTGAAGGAGTAGACTTTGGGAAACCTCGGCTCTGAAGACTTTTGCTTCTGAGACCTTTGCTGCCAATGCGGCTGCGACTGTTGTGGCGCTCTTTGCTGCTGCTGCTGTTGCTGAGGTTGCAATTGAAATGTCTGGTTAGCATCAACAGCATTAACATGAGCTTTACCTTTCCCTTTCTGGTTGAAGTTCTGCTTTGGAGGATTCGTTGCCGGTTGGCCTCTCTCCGCCTTCTTTCTTCTGAGGAATCGCTCCGCTTGCTCTCCTCGAACCTTCAAATCCTTCCAAGTCTTGGATGGTGCTGTGCCCATTGCTTCCAACACGTCCAGTGAAAGGTTGTTGTGGCAGGTCTGGAGGATGAATTCCTCAGTGATCGGATCCCGGCAATTCATCGCCTTGTTCCGGAACCTCTTGACGAAGGTGTCGACCAACTCTCCGTCTTTTTGCTTCTCATCGAGCAGCGATCCGATAGAGATCTCGGTATCATCGTTGAAGAAATTCGCGAGGAACTTGGTCTCCATGTCGTCCCAGCTGTTTATGCTTCCTGGCTTGAGGCGACGATACCAATCGAAGGCAGCTCCGCGAAGAGTGCCGACGAATGACCGCACCATCAGAGGCTCATTACCAGAGATGACTCCCAAGTGCGATTTGAAATAAATCAAATGCTGAGTAGGGGAACCCATCCCATTAAACGGTGTGAAGTTAATTAGACTGAACTTCGCCGGATATGGGATTGATTCCCACTCTCTTGGGTATGGACAAGGAATGCCCGTCTTTTTCGTCTCTTGAGCAGAGATCAATGTGTTGATCTTGCTTTCGAGATTTTTAATTTTTAGGCTTTCACCTGTGTCTTCGCTAGCATTCTCGTTACCACCTCCTGGGTTGATGGGAGGGTTGTTAACATTGCGAACCTCATTTGTGTCCTCATCTTCCAGGTTGTTCTAGTTGGGACGACTTGGTTCGCCTTGTTGGTTCCTTAATGCTTGAAGCTGTTGGTCATGCATCTCTCTCATGTTCTGCATAGCCATTTGCATTTCGAACCGAAAGGTCTCCTGTTGTTTGGCCATGGCATCTTCAAGCATCTTGGCCACTTGCTCCGCGTTTATCATAAACACCTCGCGGGGTTGTCCTTCACTGGACACTGTGTTATCAGACGCCACTGCTGAGCCAGCATCTGATTCTTCATCTCCCGAAGGTACTCTTGTTCGGATTCTACCATACGTCGCGCGAATGATAGCCCCGGATTGTAGACGAGTTACACGTCGGGATATTTCTGGAACCGCCTCGGGGTTATCCTGAGCCGATGTTCCTGTGCTGGTCATATTTGCGGTGACCCTTGAATGCTCACCATCTTCGACCATCTTCCTTCTTCGTTGGAAACGTCTATGCCTTGGTTTTAGCGTTCCATTGCTGAGTCTTTCAAACACAGAGACTCTCTCAGGGACTGCCTTGACGCAGTTGCACTCAGAGAGTACCGCCCGAATGAGCTTCGAACAAGGACATTGCGTTTCGAGCCTTCGAGGGCTCCTCTTTCTGGTTTTACTCGTACCCCCGGCACGATAGTACAGCTCGTCCGTTTGAAGGTCGGAGCAAGCTATCGTGTGTTGGAACGATCTCTCAGGTATAACGTTGTCGTCATCAGATGATAACGTTTCCTTCTGAGGAATAATTGTCTTCTTCGGACCATCCAGAGTCACACGCCTCGAAACACGCCTTTGTGGGCATGAATCTTCAGCGGGCTCTTGCACTTCGATGCGCAAAGTTGTGCGCTTGGGTGCCGCAGTTTTCTCCAAGTGTTGAGGGTTGCGGTGACCCCCAGCGTGTTGCATTGGTTGGGATTTCTTCGTTGGTCCCAAGCGTTCCTGTACTGGAGCTTTACCTCGTTCCTTCGGAAGTGGGCCGAGGCGCTCCAAAACAGACTTTCTCTTCTGGGACGATCCTGCGGGATCTCCCGGAGCAGTTGTAGAAATTACCGGCTGTTTGGATTGACTTGCCGAAGTTTGAATTTTCGGAGGCTGCGGTTGTCGCTCCTTGGTCTGAATTGTTGCTTCAGACTTTGGCCTCCAAACCTTACGAGTTGGTGGCGGCTTTTTGACCACCTCCTTCTGCAACTTTCGACGGGCTTCTTCAGCTTTGGCCCGTGCTTGCGCCGATAACGCGCGCCGTTTGCGGATGCGCTCCTCCAACGTCGAGCGATTCCGTTTGACACGGACCCACTCCATTGTCGATGGTTTGGAGGAACCACACTTCACTTGCTGTTGAGGCTGTTTGCCTCGTTTGTTCTTCAGATCCGCATGATAGCGGACCCCGTCAACGGACTCCATGGCCTTGGCGAATTGCTTCGCGAGGCGTTGACGCTGCCTCTGGCGGGCTCTCTTGGAGAGAGTCACCACGCCTTCAATGGCGGATTTGACCTTCTTTGAGGTCGGTAGGGCCTCACTCAACGCAGCTTCGGCGTCGATTGGGGTGAGGTCGTCGTTTGTGGCTTCAACTTCATCACACCAACGGACTTTTCTCCTGGAGGAGAACTTCTGGAACTTCTTGGACTTGGGGGAGGAGGTAGATCCGGACGAGGACACGTACTCCTCGTATTTCTGCTGGTCGAATTCATACTCGACCTCCTCCACGACCGGGATCGAGATCCGCGGCTGCGACACTCCGATCTCGGCAGCGAGATCGGTGGCTCCCACTGTGGTCGCCAGATTGTTCGCGTGGAAAATTGTGTTCTTCTTCATTGATGATTTCATTACAACTTTGATAACAACTTTATGCGTTTACAAAGATCCGGTCTTTTTATAAGATCCGGTTACAATGAAAATCAAAATAAAGAAACAAAAATTACAATTTTCTCTGAACAAATCACGAGTTTCCTGTTTTACGGTCCCTCGCTTGCGTGGGTTGTTTGCCTGTGCCAGGGTTGATTACCGTAGACCACCGCGCAATCTCGATCCGAACAGATCTACGTGGTATAACGGGTATTATCCC
>BQKN01017301.1:0-31091 GCA_022839385.1 Asparagus kiusianus | reverse complement strand
ATGAGAAAATGGGAGGTGAGCTGGCAGCGTAGGAAATTTCCTACGCTGCAAGTGTATGACATGTGAGCCTCCCTACTAGTCACATCGGTCGCCCGCTGTAGACTGCTAACGTTCCAAATATTGGAAATTATATTGGAACCTCTTAACAGCGTCGGTCGCCCGCTGTAGACTGCTAACGTTCCAAATAAAGAGTTTGAATAAGCAAATAAATTTTCTATCCGTATAATTTTATAAACATCATAAAAATCATAGGCCACTAAAAGCTAAAATAGTTCATTATAAAAATCACATGTCAACTGATCGATACTAATGTAACTTAATTATTAAAATTTAGTGACAAAAGTTTATGATTTTTTTTAATAAAAATATTTGTGATATTTATATGCGAACTCTAATAATTTATGATAGTAGTTATATTTATCTTTTATTAATTTCATAAGTAATTTTCTAGCATTTGAAAAAAATAGATGCTATAGTAAAAAAGGAATGACAAAAAAACCAAAGTTGTTACTAAGGACCATACTAGGGTTGGTTGGTTAAGAGAGTATCTAGTGGGAACAGTACACAACACAATATGCCTCAAATGGATGTCAACTATCAGATTCGATATCCAATAATTTAGCTGTTGACATCCATTTGGTGCATATTTAATGCCAAGCATATTGGACCATTTGGTACTATCTCTAGCTAGAGAAACAAACCTTAAAATATAGTAATATGTACTATAATAGTAAAAAAGTTGTCATTAGCTATAAATTAGTAAAATTCGATAGATAGTTATTTATGTAACTTTTCATCTTCCTTAGTATTACTTATTCTCTTTCTTCTTACTCAAATTTTCTTCTCTAAATTAGTTCATCGCACATATAGAAAGTAGTTATAAATTGCATATCAAAATAATTTGTAAATAAAACAAATGAATTGAGGGCTAGAATAAATATATATATTATATAATGGCAGGATCAAAAATCTGATGGTACTACAAATCGTTGTCGTATAGGGGTTTAAATATTCTATTAAAGAGGAGGCTAAAATTAGTTTATGAATTACGATGAAGTACACGAGTTTATGAAAGATTTCGTTTGTTTGAAAGATTCTCAAATCTCATATATGTGATTTAGAAGTTGAAGAGCTTAACGAAGCATCAGTGGTTGTTAATAATATTGTAGATTCATTTAAATTTTAAAGAAAAAGGAAGTACTACGATTAACTTTAGTAACACTAACAAAGCTTAAAATTGATCAAACACTTAGTAATAATATCTCAAAATAAATTAAACTATAATAACAATCATTTCTTTCTTTCTTTCTTTCTTTCTTTTGACTCAAAAATAGGGCTAATCGCCCTATTCAAAAGAAGATTATGTATATATATAAGTAAGAGGAGTTTCTCTACAAAGCCATGAGTTTGGAAGATAGCTCACTCACACGTAGGTCAAGGAGCGGTCCTTAGACGTTAATTGAATCTAGGGACGAGAGTGAAATGATCGTCTAAAATCAAGCTGCTAGACAAAAAATAGTTACAAAATTGGGAGCGGCTCAAACTATAATAACAATCATATGATTCATATCTTGGGCGAACTGATACCGATAATATTTGATAAGATCAAATTTTCTATTATACATGCACTCATCTTCAATAAAGAGTTCTAATTTACTTCAAAGATGATCACGAATACACTTTTAGTGAAGGATCTCTCTCTTTTTGAATAAAGTACAACAAATTGGAGAAATCTACACCCTTTATAGGGGGAAGAGTTCACCGGACACGTCAATCCATGTTGAAGAGTTTTACAATGACAATCAATTTCTCCTTTTAACATCGCAAAATTCAAGCTAGGAAACCTCTCACCTTCTTGAAATATCAATTAGTTTAAAACATAGAACGAAGAAAATATTAGCACGAAGATCTAGCGAGGAAAAAAAAGGAAAGAATTCTTGTACCTTGAGCGTCACCGGATTCTTAGATGTCGCAAAGAGAGAACGATTTTGGACTTCAACATCATCTACATGAGATACAAGCTCCATCTTCAATGACAAAATTCTATGTAGCCGACCCTAAAAAAGAAAAAAGAAAAAAAATCGGTAAAAGAGATAAAAACTTCTATTAAACCAAAAATCTTTATTTTTGTCCTCTTTCAAGTTTCTTATTTTTACCTCTTGTCAAATTCTTGAAACGGAGAGAGTAGAGAGGAATATATAAGGGTCACCAAATCTTGCACGAGAGTTGCTCAATTAATGATACACGCGTTAAGAGAGTCCCAGTTGATTTGCTACATGTCCATCCCTTGAACCAAAGGGGACATGCATCTAATAATGGTAAGATGATCCTTAAGCGCACAATTTATCCTTTAATGATCCGTTTAATTTAGACACGAGCTATCTAAAACCCTTCACGCTTAAAATAGGAAGGGAGATATCTGAAAGAAATCAACACTGAAGATTTGTGAGAACATAAAAGGAGTGCTTGATTTTATAATCAGAACCCTATTGACTCAAGAGAAATTTATATCCTTTCTCTAACCCTAGGAAATTTATAGATAACGCTTATAATAGGTTGTGTCTAATCTCTGCCGTTGATTTACTACCCCAAATTCTTATATACTTTGAACTCTTCGAATTCTTCCCTTCGGGGGTGTTGTCAATTGAGACATTTTCATGCAAAATAGGATAATTGTTAAAATGGAATAATTTTTTGCTAGTGGGATATTATAGTGGGATAAATAGGAACAATTTTGTGAAGCGGGATATTTTGATAAAATAACGTGGGATAAATTTTTATAATCATGAAATATATATATTTATGCATTTTGAAGATATAAATACTAATTATGTATTTTAAACATACTATTATTGATTGATAATTGCTTACAAGAATGTTTTTTACTATTAAATAACTTTTGGTTTGACTATAAGATATTGACATTTATTATTATAATGATGGTCTAATGATGGTGATAATCATAATAGGAAAGAAGTAAAGGAAAAAAATATAAAAAATAACAAAATAAATATGAGTTCTAGTTTTTTACCACCTAGTTCCAAGCTAAAACTTAGAATAATTTGAAAAACTAGAACTCTCATTTTTGTATAAAAAGTAAAAAAAGTGGGATAATTTTATACCATTATCCCAATTCTAGTTTTGTTAGAGTTCCACTTGACTAACACTGTAAAATTTTATTCTACTTTTAGTTCTATGTGACTAACACCTTAAAAATTTATCTCCAATATTATCTCAGTTTTAATTTTAAGTTCTAGGTGACTAACCCCCCTTCATATGGTGGGATTTATATCGCTTCTCATAAAAGATAATATTATTGAGGAGTCTTATATTTTATTAATCCCAGCCGTCATGGATTAGCTCAACACACATATCCAAATCCCCTAATTTTGGGCTGGCCTTAGAGTTTTAGCTCTTGGAATCCCAATATTGGGCTGACCAAAGAGCAAGGCTGTCCAAATGAGCTTTGGTCTGAGTTTGGCTTGGTGTTCGGCATGGAAACGACCAGGCCCGAACCCGGCCTGGTCCCAGGTAAGTCTCAGAAAATCTAGACTGGGCGGGCTCTGGGCCCTGGTCTGAGCTAAGTTCTAGAAGCCCGACCCGAACCCGGCCTGATTTTTAATTATATATATTGTATTTTTTATATTTTTTATATATAATTATAGTATGACATGATCATTAATGTATACTTATATATACTTAATTACATATATATTTTTAATGTATACTACATATAATTATAGTATGATATGGTTATTAATGTATACTTATATATACTTACATATAATATATAGCTATATACTAATAAGTAAGTATATACTAATACATACTTATATAAATATAATAAGATTAATTTAATTTTTAGTTAATTTTTAACAAAAAATCAAAAAATATAAAAAATCCGAGCCAGTCCGGAGCCTGGCCTGGTTTGGCAAGGACCCGGACCCGAGCCTAGCCCAGACAACTGTATCCGAGCCAGGCATTTTTCCTAGCCCGAGCCCAAAAATCTAGGCCAGGCCTGGCCGGGCTGGCCCGTTTGATCAGCTCAGTTGTCCGGACTAGGCATTTTGCCTAGCCCGAATCCGAAAATCTAGGCCGGGCCTGGCCGGCCTGGCCCGTTTGAACAGCTAGAGCATTAGTATTTGTTGGGAATTCTAATTTGGCATGCAAGAATGAAGTTGGAATGAATAGCTTTTTGGCCAAGAGCACAACATCATTATATAGAATTTAAAGGTTTTATTTATAACTAAATTAATTATCCTATGCTATATCTTTTTGCTTTGGGAGGAGTTTTATTGAAAATATGTTGTCTAGATACGTCTATTTTTAGTCAGCATAAAATATTATTTAAATTATAAATTCTAATTAAGATTAGTTTACACTTTTTGATGTAAAGAAAGCGACAAAATCTATTTTCCATCCAAAAATATAAAATTTGGTAGAATTTAATAAAAATTATATAAGCTTCTTTGGTAGGTGCAGCCCAATCGGGCCTGCCAAATGACAAGCCCAGCTCTCTCCCCTGTTTACTTAACCTCTTTCTCCAAGTAGGTGAAGTAATCGGGCCCAAAGAAAAGAAACCGCGAAAAATTTTAAAGAGGGCTTCCCTTGTAGGTTTATTATTGTGCTAAGAGTATAAACTTATAGTTCTCGATCTCGGGCATAACTTTGAAGTTATGGTGCAGAATCATTTATGATGCAGTTGTTCGCGGGAAAATTCGTTGCTTTCTTCATTGTTGATATCATTGTACACTTTAATAATCGTTTATCGAATTACAAAGATCCGGTCTTTTTATAAGAGCCGGTTACAATGAAAATCAAAATACAAATAAAGAAAAATTACAACTTGTTTCCTTCTTTGTCGAACGAATCGCGAGCTCCTGTTATGCGGTCACTCGCTTTGGTGGGTTCTTTGCCTGCGCCGGGGTTGTTTGCCGTGGACCACCGCGAGATCTAGATCCGGTCGGATCTACGCAGTATAACGGGTATTATCCCACCAAGGAGATAATAGCCGGGAGGGATTGTTTCACCAAGGAAACAACCGCTCGAATCTCGGGATCTAAGAACCAAGCTTAGATCCGGAGTGTACCTACGTAGATCTGAGGATTTGAGATCCGGTTCTCTCGAACACTTGCCTTATTTGGCGTTGATGATCGCCGAGCACCAGATCTGAATGAGGGAGTCCCCGAAGTCCTAAAGTTTGAGTCTTTTTAGATCTGAATCTCCAATCCAGCAGGGCTTCGCCTCCTCCAAAATCCAACCTTTTAAAATGAAGAACCAAGCCCCCTATTTATAACCTCTCCTCACTGTGCCCATGCACGTGTACACAAGAGAAAAGGGGGGGTGGGACATGGCCGGCTACCCCAGGGTGGCTCGGCTCATGCCGAGCCACCCTGAGGTGGCTCGGCTGCCGAGCCACCCCAGGGTGGCTCGGCTTGGGCCGAGCCACCTTGGGGTGGCTCGGTTCAGGCCGAGTCCCCCCGGGTTCCGTCGTTTTGTCCTTTCATTGTTTTCGGGTTCTCCGTTGTTCGGACTTGATTCGGTTTGTGGTTGACTTGATCTGGAATCGACTTGTTGACTTGATTCCAAATATGGCAGTTAATCCGCTTCTGAGTTCGAGTCAGGAATTGATCTTGATTCGATCGTTATATCACCGAGTTCGCTCTTGTTTAGATGACTCGGTGATTCCCCGAAACGTTGGTTTGATTCCGCGTGCGAGTGGATGCATTCCAATGCTTGGGTGCGATTTGTTGGCTTCGTCGCCTCGTTAACCTGCTCCGTTGCGTATGGCTTGGCTTCGGCGTTGGCGAGCTAACGGTCTTGTTTGGATACGTCGCCCGATGGTCCGTTTGTCGAATTGACGTCGTCGAGCTGTGCTAAGGGACCCGTAGGCAATTTTATACGCCTACAGATACCCCCTCCAAAGTATTTCAGTCTCATTCTTTTATAGAAGAGTCTGGAATACTTTGGATGTGATTGTCCCAACCTTCAGTCGGCGTAGCGGGACTTTGGAATGGCTTCTGTTCTGGATTCCTTCAGCCCTCCAGGTTGTTCGGTGCTTTGTCGAACTTCTGTAAGGATTCCGGTGCTGCATTTATTGTCTGACCGTCTGTTGGAACTTGAACTTGAAGTCGATTCTTGATTTCTTGATTTTTTAGCTCGAGTTGGTTGCTTCAACATAGAACTGATCATCGATTGACGGCGTCGTCCGGCGTTTGAGCTTCATTGCGACGCGTTGTCCGGCGTCCAGGCTTCATTGTGATGCGCTGTTCGACGTTTGACACAGTTTATACTCGTACGTCTGCTGGAGTATACACAGTTTAAGCTCTTAAGGTATTGGAGCGTGGTGGATACTCAAGTCACGAGACCAATCCATAGAATTGATGCGTCAATGACTCGTACTTATAGAATTTTTAGCAAATTCTCAGCCATCAACGGATTTGATGAGCCTTTACCGACTACCGTTTGAGTCGGGCTAGCATGCGGATTGTTTAAGTCCGTTCCGCATGTGACGTTAAGCTAAAAGAGTTAACCCTTTTAGTGCTACGATATTGAATACGTAGACTTCGTCTTTCTCCTGTGAAAAGACTAAACAGCAACGTGTATGAGACGTTGACTTAGGATTTTTGACAAATCCTCAGCCTTCAACGGATTTGACATGCTCTTACCGATTACCGTTTGAATCGGGCTTACATGCGGATTGTTTAAATCCGTTCCGCATGTGACGTTGTGCTAAAGGAATGAACTCCTTTAGACTTTGTGCTATGATGTTAAATACATAGACTTCGCCATTGTTATGGGAATAGGCTACCCGGCGACGCGTGTGAGGCGCTGACTTATCCCTACTTAGGCTTCGGGATAAAATACCCCAGAATTGAACTCTGGTGTCTTTTTCAATCGGAAAAAGACTAAACCGGCGACGCGTGTTAGGCGTCGACTTATCCTTTCTTAGGATTCAGGATGAAATTCCCCATGCGTGTAAGGCATGGATTTCGGTGTTATTAATAACAACCTGCCGCAATGTTGAATATGCGGACGGATGTTCTTTTTAACGGTCAAGAACTAACCGGCAACGCGTGTTAGGCGCGGACTTATCCTTGCTTAGGTTTCAGGATAAAATACCTCAGAATCGAACTCTGGTGCCTTTTTCAATCGGAAAAAGACTAAACCGGCAGCGCGTGTTAGGCGCAGACTTATCCCTGCTTAGGATTCAGGATAAACTTCCTAGAATAAATCCGAAATTCTTGGAAAATGATTGGTGTGGGAAGGAAGAATTTTATATTCTATTCCCCAAAAAGAAAGGAAAGGAAACTCGAGGTGGGATCTCCACCCCTAGAATCTGGAAAGGTGAAACTAAGAGTGGGATCTCCACTCCGAGAATCAAAAAGAATTGGATAACCCTAACTGTCGGAAGGTTTGATTACCGAACTAAAGATGAATTTCTCGTTTATCGAGAATGAATTGTGGTTTTGGTCCTAACTGTAGGAAGGTTTGACCAAGCGGGAGCTTGAGATGACCCTAACTGTAGGAAGGTTTGATCAAGTGGGAGCTTGAGATGACCCTAACTGTAGGAAGGTTTGATCACTCGATTTGTGGGCCTCTCGTTCATTGAAGGAATCGAGAGGGGAATTTGGTTTTGGTCCTAACTGTAGGAAGGTTTGATCAAGCGAAAGAAGAGAGTAAGAGTACAAATCACTGTAAGATGTTGGTTCGTACAAATTACTCAAAGGGGGTTTCTGATGTTAAGTGATAAAGACTTAACAAAAACGGGGTTCTGACAATTCGTCAGTGATTTCAAGAGTGTTTAGTGTTTATCACTTTATTCATAATGATCGGGTTATCCCTAAGAATATTATAGTTAACATTCTTCCGGGAACTTCCCGTTACATGAATTATCGACCCCCAGCTTTCTTTACAAAACTGGGTGCACGATCGGGTTATCCTTAAGAGTACCACGCACGGCACTCTTCAGGAACTTCCCGTGGAAGAAAGGAAATAGTTTAGACTCATATACCTATTGGAGTATTAAGAAGCAGTTTATACTCGTATACTTTTTGGAGTGTCAGGAAGCAGTTTATACTCATATACCGGTCGGAGTTTTGGGATACAGTTTATACTCGTGCACCCACTGGAGTTTCGCCGTTCTTGACTGGCTTACTCTAGCGTTATGACGCCGGCTTCAACCAAGGTCTGGATGCTGTTCTTTAGAGTAAAGCAGGCCTTGGTGGGATGAAGGATCCTCCTGTGGTATGCGCAGTACTTCGGATCCGCAGTGTTGTCAGCTTCCTCCTGATTCGTGATCGGTGGGAGCTTGATCTTGTTATTGTCAAGGAGGGATTTGAAGATGGCTGGAACATCTTCGTCCTTGAAGGAGTACTCTTTTTGAGGCCTCTGATCCGAAGTTTTCTGTTGTCTCCGGGACTGCTGTTGCGACGTTTGATTAGCGTCAACAGCCGCTGCAGGTGTTTTGCCCTTACCACGGGAGGCGAAGTCTGAGTTTGGAGGATTAGTCGTCGATTGACTCCTCTCGACCTTCTTCCTTCGGAGGAAGCGTTCAGCTTGTTCCCCTCTGACCTTCAAGTCTTTCCATGTGTTGGACGGCGCTGTTCCTATTGCTTCCAACACATCCAACGAAAGATTGTTGTGGCAGGTCTGGAGAATGAACTCCTCCGTGATCGGGTCCCGGCAATTTAACGCTTTGTTCCGGAACCTTTTGACGAATGTTTCGACTAACTCCCCGTCCTTTTGTTTCTCGTCGAGCAACGTTCCGATGGATATCTCGGTGTCGTCGTCGAAGAAATTGGTGAGGAACATGGTCTCCATATCGTCCCAGCTGCTCACGCTACCTGGCTTGAGGCGGCGGTACCAATCGAAGGCGGCTCCACGAAGAGTGCCAACAAATGACCGCACCATCAGAGGCTCATTGCCGGAGATAACACCCAGGTGCGATTTGAAATAAATCAAATGCTGAGTGGGGGAACCTTTCCCATCGAACGGCGTGAAGTTGATTAGACTAAACTTCGCCGGATAGGGGATTGATTCCCACTCCCTTGGGTATGGACAAGGAATGCCCGTTTTCTTCACCTCTTGAGCGGACATCAAGGTATTGATTTTGCTCTCGAGGCTTTTGATCTTCAAGTTTTTACTTGTATCTTCGTTGGCATCCTCATTACCACCCCCTGCGTTGATGGGAGGGTCATTGGGATTATGAGTTTCATTTTCACCTGTGTCCTCATCTTCCAGATTGTTCTGGTTATGACTGTTCGCGTGGAAAATCATGTTCTTCTTCATTGAGGATTCCATTACAAACTTTGAAAACAACTTTATGCGTTTTACAAATATCCGGTCTTTTTATAAGAGCCGGTTACAATGGAGATCGAAATAAAGAAAGAAACAAAAAATTACAACTTTCCTTTGAACAGATCGCGAGCTCCTGTTATTCGGTCACTCGCTTTGTGGGGTTCTTTGCCTGCGCCGGGGTTGATTACCGTTGACCACCGCGAGATCTGGATCCAAGCAGATCTACAACGTATTACGGGTATTATCCCACCAAGGAGATAATAGCCGGGAGGGATCGTTTCGCCAAGGAAACGACCGCTCGAATCTCGGGATCTAAGAACCAAGCTTAGATCTGGAGTAGAACGATGTAGATCTGAGGATTAGCTTCTTCGAACTCCTGCCTTGTTTGTCGCGGGTGCTCGCCAAAAACTGAATCCGAGGGTCCAAGCTTCAAGCCTTCACAATTCCGAGTTGAGATGACAATCCGGCAGAGTTTCGGCTCTTTAGAAGTTCCACCAAAAAGTCCTCCAAAATGAACAACCACCCCCCCCTATTTATAGCCTCTCTTCACTGTGCGTTTGTGCACAAGAGAGAGGGGGAGGGGGAGTCGGGCCACCTCAGGGTGGCTCGGTTTAGGCCGAGTTCCCGGGTGTTGGTTCGTTTCGTTATTTTCCGGTGTTTCCGGTTCTCCGTTGTTCGGATTTGATTCGGTTTCTGGAATCGACTCATTGACTTGATTCCAAATATGGCAGTTAATCCGTTCCTGAGTTCGAGTCCGGGGTTGATCTTGATTCGATCGTTATATCACCGAGTTCGCTCTTGTTTAGATGACTCGGTGATTCCCGAAACGTTGGTTTGATTCCGCGTGCGAACGTATTCCGTTGCTTGCGTGCCTCGTCGACTCGTCGCTCGACCGTCCGTTGATTTGTCGAATCATCGTGCCGAGCTAAGCTAAGGGACCTATAGGCAATTTTACACGCCTACAGATACCCCCTCCAAAATGTTCCAGCCTCATTCCTTTATAGAGGAGTCTGGAATATTTTGGATATGATTGTCCCTACCCTTTGTCGGTGTAACGGGACCTGAAACGACTTTCGTTTTGTATTCCTTCGCTCTTTCAGGCTATTCGGTGCTTCGTCGAACGCTTGTAAGGATTCTGGTGCTGCATTTATTGTCTGACCGTCGTCGGAATTTGAACTTGAAGTCGATTCCTGATTTTTCAATCTTTTAGCTTGTGCTGGTTGGTTCGATGTACAACAAACCCCCGATCGTTGGTGTTGAGTCTTCTTTTGCGACGCGTTGCCCGGCGTCGTGTTATTGAGTTATCCTTAAGAATATTTTTTTAGAAAAATATTCTCCAGGAACTTCTCAATAAATAGGGAATAGTTTATACTCGTATACCTTATTGGAGTATTTCCGTGCTCGAAATAAGCTGAACCGGCTTGAAAATGAGCCAAAAAAGGCAGTAACTTGGCTCAAAAGATTTCTTCCGTTTCTTCCGAATGTGAGGGAGAGACAGGAATAAACCAAGGATGAGACCCTCAGTTGATTTGAAGTCGATTCGGCGCTTGATTCGGCTTCTTTTGAACTAATTTGGACTGGTCCGGTTCGGTTCAACTTGGTCCGGTCCGGTTCAACTTGGTTCACCTTATAAAAAGGGTCCATTTTTCTTCTTTTTCTCTTTTTTTCTTCTCCTCTCTAGGGCCGGCCGAACCCCCCCCCCCCCCCTTGTTTTTTTTTTGATTTTTCTCTTCCCTCGAGCATCCGTTCTCCCTCAAGCCTGGATAGTTGTCCTAGATCTAGAGTTCCTTTGGATCTTGAACTGAAAAATCCCTCGAAAAACCATTTTTTAGAATTCCTCTCAGGTCCCTCGAGCACGTGGTGAAAGTTTCCTAAAAGGTCTCATCTTCGTTGGATCTCGAGTCTTTCTTCAGGTAAATCCTCCACAATTTTGATCTCTTTTATGCTCAATTTTAATTTATGCATTTGTGGGATCGCATGTGAGGGTTGAGGGTGTGATTTGACGCCTCGAGTTAATCTTTCAGGGGGGTAGATCTGATAAAAAAAAATGATCTTTTTTCTAGATCTGACTTCTTCATTTATTTTGCAGCTCGTCATGTCGCGTGCTTCGAGAGGTCGTTCCCCTGCTATGTCGGCTGATGGCGCGCCTCCCTCCTATGCTGGTGAGCTATTTTTGGCAGCATTTGGAAATTTACAAATTAGCCCTTTTTTCTTAAAAATTTGTAAATTGATCCTTTTTACCCCACGTTGTTCTCCTTGGCGAGACAATCGGGAAGAGCCTTGATTCTCCTTGGTGAGGATCGACGCTTTTGGCATATTTAGAAATTTTGCAAATTAACCCCTCTTTTCTTGAAAATTTGCAAATTGATCCATTTTACCCCACGTTGTTCTCCTTGGCGAGACAATCGGGAAGAGCCTTGATTCTCATTGGTGAGGATCGACGCTTCAAAGATATGTTTTGCTTGGTCAAAACCATATCTCAAAATTAAAGGGGGCGATTTGACGCTACATTGCGCTTTATAAGGCAGGGATATGTTGTTGACATACCCTGTGTTGTAATTGCACAATGTGGCCAAATCGTCTCACCTTTTATAAGGCAATGACTCTATCTTAACTATTTGTAAGATGAGTTCAATTTCCTTTTATAATCGGGACTAACCAGTGTTTAACTGTTCACTTTGCAGTGGGATACCCTTCTGGATCATTCTCGTCCCACGCAGTTTGTGGGCGTCGTGGCGAGTATTACTCGATCTCCGACGATCCTTCTCCTATTCCAGCTACTCCTCAGTTTGCTTCGGGCACGTCGACTGAGGTTGCCCAGGTGGTGAGGGAAGGTAGTCATCGAGCCATTCGTCAGCTGATCACAGATGCGCCTTTTGTGAAGGATACAAGCTCTACTCAGCCTCTTCGGAAGAGCGACTTCCTGTTTGGTGATTCCGTCGATGACCCAGAAGCCGTATTCATTGACGCTGAGCAGTGGCTCCACAAGACCGGCAGTGGCTTCATATACTTGCCGGAGATTCCTCGGCATCGCTCATTGACTGAGCTCAGGCGTCAGGCTGTGACACGGGAGATGTCGTGGCGCTTGACGGAGGATCATGAGAGCGTCCATTGCGGCTATATCACCCATCAGGCAGCTCCTGGCTCGAGCAGGAGTCACATCACCGAATTACATCCCGGAGTGTTGGGACTAGATGCACCACCACATAACGAGCTTCTCGCCACTGCTTTGACCTTGAGGAATCGCCTCGCTGCCCTAGGACGGGAGATGCCTGCGACTCGTCACAGGATTTATGGTTGGGTCCACTCTTCGGACAAGTCTTGGTGGAGTCGCATGACGACATACGTCTTGAGCCGATGGGACGAGGAGTTGCACGCTTGCGGTTTGTATGCAGCCGTTCGTGCCACCACGTATGGCTTGCCTGTCAGTTTGAGACATTTTTGTGCTTTGTTCGAGCTATATAATCCAGACTCGAACACTTTTCTGACCCGGCAAGGGGAGTTGGGCTTGGCTCTTCACGAGATGCACCGGATTTCTGGCTTGCCCATGGGACAGATGTTATACCAGGAGTACTTTCCCTCTAATCGTGAATTGGACCAGTTGAAGGATCGCATGCCTGATCGCTATGAGACTCTATGGGATCTCACTTGTCATTATCACATTGCTTTGGCACAGTCTGAGCCTTTAGCGAAAAGGACCAAGGCCTCCGTGAGTCTGAAGCAGTTTGCGAACTATTTATTCAAGAACCTGGAGAACAGTTCTGGCGAGGCTATTTGTGAGTTGGCCCCACTTACTCCCTCAGAGGTGAACAGTTTGTTGAAGAAGATTGATGCTCACTCCTACACCACTAGCAGTCCTGAGGGTGGCTTCCCTGCGAAGACCAGATTCAGATCTTTCTTATGGCATGCGACCACTCCGATTCGGCCGATGACTCTTCTTGCCGGTTATCTCGCTATTTGGTTGAAGAAGTGTATGGTTCCATACCAGTCTGGTGATGCATTGCCTTTAGAGGTGCTCTACCCGGCCGTTCAGCTTGCTTATAAGAAAGAGCTTTCACTTCTTCCGGTGATGGTAGCTGACATTCACCGAGGACTTCGACAGCTTTCTAGTGCCTTCACACGGAAGGAGACCGATTTGCCAGGTCAGATTCCCACTCTTAAGGTGGAGCTTCCGTACGCTTATCTGATGGCCTGGTTCGTCCTCCACCGCTCGGATATGATGTCGGTGCCGAACGCCCCAGATCACTCTGTTCCCCTGCTACAGTTGCTTGAGAATGGCAGGTGGGAGGGCCGAGGATTTTCTGATGTCAGACAGCAGCTGCAGGTCCACAAGTGTTGGGCATTCTCCACTTGTTTTCCGCAGTTCTCTGGCCGGTACGGCGAGTGCTTGATAGACGATGAGAGACCGAGAGAGTATCGGACTCACTTAGACATTGGCTGCTTCAACTGGCTGGTGAACATCAGGCCTGGCTATCTGACTTTTCGGGTGAGGGATCAGTGCTTCATAGAGCCATATCTACCCTGCCGATTCGCTCGCCAGTTTGGCTATGATCAGCTCTACATCGGGAAACCTTGTCAGCAGCTTCGGACCCATAGTGGTTTGATAGACGGTCTCCGTGCATGGTTGTGGACCGTGACTGGCTGTACTGGTGCTAAGTTCAGCCTCCCGAGTATTGATCGGCAGTTGAACCTCACTTTCTTGAGCTGCAAGTGGTTACTAGCAGCTAACAAGACTGTCCCCGTGAAGCCGATTGCAGAGATAGAGGCTGAGAAGGCTTCTCAGATTGATTCCCTTAGGATTCGGGAGAACGCTCGAGCACAGAGGGCGCGGAACAAGACTCGCCGAATTGATGAAGAGGGCCAGAGGACATTCCATTCCACAGACGAGGGTTCAGGCGGGGATCCCGAAGATTATGATGACTCTTCTGAGCGAGGTTTGCGATTCAACTTTTCCCTTTATCTTCCAGAAATATTGAAACTGACTATGGTTTGACGTTTCAGGGACCACAGTTGATCATGATGAAGAGATTCATCCTCCTCCTCAGGCGAGACCTTCGATCCCCACTGCTAGGCGGAAGAGATTAGCCCGTAAGCCGCGTGCAGCTTCCCGAGCCTCAGATATGGACCTTGCTGGTGACGATCCTGCTAGTGATAGAGGTAACATCTATCCTGAAAACCGTTCCCTTGGTTATTCAGCACATTGACTTATACTTTTCCACCTCTATATAGGAGCGCGTGGGGAGAATGAGATGAGTCCCGATCCTATTCCCGTATCTCCCGATGAGTTTGACCCACCACCCCCTGTAGAGAGGCCTACAGGGGTCGCTAACATTAGAGAGGAGATCAATGTAGGACCCGATTCCGTGAATCCAGGTACATCTAACACTGACACCGTATTTCTTTAGATAATACACGAATGAATTTGTGTATCTTCTAACTGTCCTCTACTTCTTGCTTCTTCAGATAATTTGCAGGAGGCCAATCCTGGAAATGAAGAAGCTGATGCACCCGTGAGAGGTAACTCATTTCCATTAGTTGTAGTCTCTTCACTCTTCTTTGGCACTGATATTCTTTTATGTCAGATTTCTCCATCGATGACTTTGACGAGGGAAGCTTGTTTGCGGACACTCCTATGATGCGCTTGTAGGCGTCAAAAAATACTAATAGATATCCCAACGCAGAAAACCACTCAAAACTGGGAAAATAACCCAAAACTCACAATTTTTGCTGTCTCGCCAGCGAGACAGTCTTTTACTGTCTCGCCAGCGAGACAGTCTTTTACTGTCGCGCCGGTCGAGACAGCATTTGCTGTCGCGCCGGTCGAGACAGCATTTGCTGTCGCGCCGGTCGGGACAGTATTTACTGTCTCGCCAGCGAGACAGTAAATTTGCTGTCTACAGCATTGAAATGGACAAATAACCACCCCAATAACTGCCCTACACGTGTCCATTAACTGCCAAGGGACGTGGGAAACAACGTGGGCGAAAATCAAGCGAATAACTGCCAAAATAACAGAGTTTGAAACGTGGGGAGGCAGTTACAGCAAAACTGCCAAGAATATTCGTTGGGCGCGACAGCTTTTTACTGTCTCGCTGGGCGCGACAGTAAATGTTCTGTCGCGCTGGGCGAGACAGCAAATGCTGTCTCGACCAGCGAGACAGTAAAACACTGTCGCGCCGTACTGACTTGTTATCGAGTTGTGTTTTTGCAGTTACAGACCCCTGAGGCTATAAATACCCCCCTAGGGTCACTTCTGACAAGGATCGAGCATTTTTAGAGTATTCCAGAGCAGAGAGAGGAGAGATTTCAGTTCCTGGAGCGGTTCCTTGACATTCAGGCTTAGACTTGTTTTCAAGAAGAACGACTATCTTACATCGATAAGATATCGTTTTCAATTCTGACTTCGATAACGAAGAAAGAGTCATACGCCCCCCTCTCACGATCTGAGATTCGGTGGTCCACGAACCAAAGCGTTCCCGGCACAGGCAAAGTCCCACAAAAGCAGTATTCGATAAACGAATTCTGTGTTATTTTCTTTGAAAATTGTAATTTTCTTATTTTTCATTGTAATTCTTTGTAATCAAAAGAAGATTAATGGAATCATCAATGAAGACAACTTTTGACGAAAACAAACTGGCGACCACAGTGGGAGCCAGCGGCTTCGCTGCCGAAGCCGCCGTGTCGCAGCCGATAAAGATCATCGTCAGCGAGGAGATCGAATACGAATTCGATCAGGCGAAATTCGAGGAGTACTTATCATCCTCGTCTTCAAAATCTCTCTCCCCGCGCAAGTGCAGGAGGACTTCCTCTTCCAGGAACACTCTCAAGTCTGCAGTGACAATAAAAGCTGCAGATGAAGATTCTCACCCTACCGTTGCTAAGGAAATCGTCCGCAACATTTCTGCTCCAAGGGGCTCCACACCAATTACGGAGTCAATGAATTGCTCACCGGTGCTGACGAAGAGAGCCCGTCAGAGACAACGTCAGCGCCGTGCTCGACAATTGGCTAAGGCCATGCAACAAACCGACGGGGTCCATTACTATGCGGACCTAGAGTCGAGAAAACAGAAAATGAATCAGTTGCCCCAACGGCAAGATAATCACATTTCTGCGAAGCTTACGACGGAGGAATGGACCCTCGTCAAAAGGGCCCGTTCAACTCTGAAGGAACGGATACAGAGGCGAAAGGAGAAAGCCGCCCGCGCTCGTGCTCTACGACAACAAGCGCAGGGAATCAAAAAGGAGTTGGTGTCTGAAAAACCACCAAAGGATCGCAAAGTTTGGATGCCGAAGGCACCGCAAGCATCTGTTCCAGGCCCGTCTACTGCATCAACGGTAAAGCCCTGGGTTAGCCCAGATTTGTCTAAGTTCAAAGTCACCATGGCAGATCGCCTTGGTCCCTCGGTCGATCATCGAGGCAAAAAACCAGTTGAAGAAAGTCCAAGTCAAGCAAGCAAACCCTTGGTGGTTTCCTACACAGGGGGTCGTAAACACCCTCCTGTCAGAACTAATCCAGTCCAAAACGAAAGAGTACCAGTTCATTCTCGTCTAGGACCCGTGAAGACTCCACTCCCGCAAGGGGGTGTATTTAAAAACTTAACCTTGGATCGCTCAGAAACGACAAATAATCGTATTGTGCATGTTAACAAGGTTCCCAAACCAAAGATAGGTTGCTCAAATCACGGCAGTGATGAGCTGTACTATCGGAACAGTAAATCAAAGAAAAGGAATGTCCGAGAAGACGAATCGCATTGCGCATGCGAGAGACTCATCAAGGCAGTGTTGACGGAATGCGGTTGCTCACAAACTCAAAAACGAGTTTCTGTGTTTCAAAGACTTTCAAATGAAGCGTCAAAATCCAAAATAAGACGTTTCAACCAGAGAAAGCCTGCAAGGCGACAAGATGAATTCCCTGAGGTCACCATTAATATGACCGGCAGAGGAAAGCAACAGTTAGTCAACCCGGACCCTGATTTCTCTTCGGAAGGAAGAGTTGAGCGGGGTCTTTCTCAAAGAATGAAGCGGTTGCAACGGAGGGCCAACCGACGCCGAGACTACAAGAGGATGCACGAAGGTTTATCGTCAGAAGAAGAACTATCAGATACCTGTTCTGCGGTCGCTTCGGACGATACCGCATCCAGTGTGGGACGAGTGAGAGAATCATTCGCCATCACGCCGGACCAGTTAGCTCAGATACTGCAGGAAGCGTTGGCCAAACAACGCGAAGAGATCAGAGCTGAGATCAGAACGGAGATGGAGTTGACAATGCAGCAGGTGCGAGATTTGCAGGTTCAACAAAGTCAACCAGAATCAAGCCAAAAAGCAGAATCCAGCAAACGCAATGCCAAATCTATACAAATAGCTGAGGGCGACGACAAAGAAGACGAGACTATCTTCGACGATCCTCCTCCTGATAAAGATAATTCTGGGAGCGGTCCGGTCAAGTCAACCGCTCAAGCTCTCTTGAAGAAGAGCGAGGAAGAAGATAAGAAGATGCAGGACCTCGAGAGTAAAGTTAATGCTCTAATGACGGCCCAGGAAGTGAAGAAAACGGGCATTCCGTGCCCGTATCCGAGGGAGTGGGATCTAATTCCTTATCCCCCTAAATTTAATTTGATTAACTTTACTCCTTTTAATGGCAGTGGTTCACCAACTCAGCACTTGATTTATTTCAAGTCGCATCTCGGCGCAATATCAGGGAATGAAGCCCTGATGGTACGGTCATTCGTAGGAACCCTGCGCGGGCCTGCCTTCGATTGGTACCGACGCCTGAAACCCGGAAGCATCAATAGCTGGGGAGATATGGAAGAACTGTTCCTCACTAATTTCTTCGATGACGACACGGAGGTGTCCATTGGCTCGTTGTTGGACGAGAAGCAGAAGAACGGGGAATCAGTTGACGTCTTTGTCAAACGATTCCGAAACAAAGCGGTGAACTGCAGAGATCCACTCACCGAAGAATTCATCCTGCAGACATGTCACAACAATCTGTCTCTGGATGTACTGGAGATAATGGGGGTTGTACCCTCTAAGACCTGGAAGGAGTTGAAGGTTAGAGGTGAACAGGCTGAACGATTTCTCAAAAGGAGGAATTTGGAAAGGGGTCAGCCATCAAACAATAATCAAAACCAGAAACAGAACTTCAATCCTCGAGGCAGGGGAAGAGGATCAGGAGCCGCTGTCGACGCGCATCAGACGTCACAACAGCCGCCTCAACAGCAGCCGCAGCAGTCGTCATTCCAGCTGGCGCCAAACCAGAATCAGCAGCCTCAGAAGCAGTTTAAGCCTTCTGAGCCCAGGTTTCCAAAGGAGTATTCATTCAAAGATGATGAAGTGCCAGTCATCTTCAAATATCTGTTGGATAATAACAAGATTAAGCTTCCACCGGTCACAAACCAAGAGGAAGCGAAGAAAACCAATGACCCGAAATACTGTGCGTATCATAGGAGGGTCCACCATCCCACTAAGGCGTGTTATGTCTTGAAAGACAAGATACAGACCTTGATTGATGTTGGTATTGTGACCCCGAAGCCAAAGGAGAAGAAGGTGGGCGCCAACGCGGTCTCTATTAGCTTCGGATCAGTTCCATTATCCTGGTTTCAAGCCGAATCAGTGTCAGAGGTCAAGATGCAAACCATCAACGATGACCCTCATGGACAGCGCCAAAAAGGGTTAGTATCACATACGGCCCCTAACGGCGAAATCCTTTGGGTTCATCCGGATCTGCTCGAAGACGAACAGTGGACGACATCCACGTCGAAGAAGAGGTCAAAAGGCAAGAGAAAGGAAAAGTCTTGTTACGGAGCCTCGGCGATTCCTGAGAAGAACGATGAGGAGATAGCAGCTCTACCACTTTCTGATGAAGAACAGGAAGTTTTCGCAACAAGAGGTGGAAATGAATATCATTACCAGTATCCTGAAGCTTCTAATTCTAATGGTAAAACTCTAGCAGAACTGGGGGTGGATACGACCCCACCCGTAGCAACCGAGAGACCTCAGAGAGTTGTTAAGCAGAAAGAAAAGGAACCTCAACCCAAAGAAGTTCAAATTCCGAAGCAGTCTCGTTTCAGTAAACCAATTGGACGAGACAAACCGGAAAGTTCAAATGCCCCATACCGCTTCGATGTCATGACTCAGTTAGCCAATATCCCAGCAAGGATCACGCTGTACGAGTTATTGCGCCTCTCGAAGGAAACCAGGATAGCTTTACAAGAAGCCTTGGCTGATTCTGAGGTATTCCTCACTCAGATTAAACCAATGCCTGAAGAGCCAGAGTCGTCAGTGCAGCATTGTAATCTGGCAGCCACTAAATTCCCTTGCATCGCTTTCACAAAGGAAGATATGCAAGTCAGGAACTCAAAGCATGATAGACCGCTATACTTTACTGGATATATCGGTTCGAGCATGGTCAACCGGATTCAAGTCGATCCGGGTTCCGCTGTTAGCATCATGCCACTCCGGTTGATGTACCACCTCGGGATTCCCGCCAGCAAGTTAGCCTCAACGGGAACTGTCATTTATGGATTTAACACTAGCGGATCAAGACCGTTAGGAAAAATCCGGGTGAAGTGTCAACTCGGAGATTTGAAGTCTGAGGTCACATGCTATGTGATTGATGCAGAAACTTCCTATAATTTACTGTTGGGTCGTCCATGGATCCACGGTAATCTTATAGTTCCCTCCACCCTCCATCAGTGTTTGAAATATGTCGACGCTAATGAGGAGGTTAAGACGGTGGTCGCGGATAAGCAACCATTCAAGGGGTTAGAAAACTATTTTACTGACTCCCTTCTATATGGTGCTGAGTCCGAAACTGAACCATCGGCCCATGGTACGGACAGCGGAGATGAAGCTGATACCGAAGCCGGGCTCGATTATAGTGAAGGTCTTGTATTAAATGACATTGAACCTCTTGTAATCGATCTTGACGGTGATGAATCGTCGGACGAAAGTTGTAACTGGCAACTTGCCGATGAAATAATAAAAAATGATTTAGAGTATTCGCCTTGTCTTAATGACGTAATGCAGGAATTGTATGATAATCCTAATCTACACATGCCAATTCGTTCGTCCTGCACGGCGACGAAATATCTGCAAAATTCAGCTGGGACAACGGTGATCCTACCTGCAAAGACAGGGGGTAAGAAGGAAATAATCTTTGGGAAAGGAAATCCATCCCCAACTCCTAATCTTTTCTTGGATAGCAATTCAGATGATGAAAAGCCTGGATGGCATTTCTCTCGGTATAGTTGGCAAGCTAATGATTACATGGAGAGACAAGGCTATGATCTTTCGCTTGGTGAAGGTCTTCATTTTGGTCAAGGAGTTAGGGTTCCACCCCGTTCTACTTATGTACCAAAAGGAAAACCGGATAATTATTATAGTCATAATAGAGGTCTAGGTTATAATTCGTCATCTGATGACGAAGATTGCCAACAGATCATTAGCCAATTGATAAATGGAAGCGGGCATTCATCCGACACTTCAATGTGGGACTCTGACACAAGCATCGGAGAGAGATTCAAAGCCCTAATGTCGAACATGGCGACAGTCGATCCTTCTACAACTGAAGAGGACGATCAATTACCTATTTGGGAAGACCCATGGACACATTACATGAATATCCAATATGGCGACCGATTCGAACAAAGAGAACCTCCTACTGAGGATAAAGTGGTCCAAATTAATATGGGTGACGAAACTAATCCGAAACCTATATTTATCAGTGGTGACCTTCCACCAGATGAGAAAGAAGAGTTAATCGCCCTCATTGGAGAGTATATCGACGTCTTTGCTTGGAATTACGAAGATATGCCGGGACTCGATCCGAACGTAGCAATGCACGCCCTCAACATAAAGTCGGATGTCAAACCTGTCAAACAACAACAAAGACGGTTTCGTCCGCAAATTATGGAAGCGATAGAAGCTGAAGTCAAGAAGTTGATCGACTCAGGTTTTATCAGAGAAGAACAACATCCTGAATGGCTAGCTAACATTGTTCCAGTTCTTAAAAAGACCGGAAAGATCAGAATCTGTATTGATTTCAGAGATCTGAATGCCGCCTGTCCTAAAGATGACTTCCCACTACCAATTACGGACGTCATTATTGACAATACTGGCGGATTCGAGAGAATGTCATTTATGGATGGTTTCTCGGGATATAATCAAATCAAGATGCACCCAGACGATGAAAAGCATACAGCATTCAGAACACCCATGGGGGTCTTTTGCTATACGGTTATGCCTTTTGGTTTAAAAAATGCTGGCGCCACGTACCAACGAGCCATGACGCAAATCTTTCAAGAACATCTGCGGAAGACCGTTGAATGCTATGTTGATGATTTGGTCGTTAAGAGTCGTGATAAAAAAGATCACATTAATGATCTGAAGACGATGTTTGATCTGATGAGAACTCATCAACTAAAGATGAACCCGACTAAATCCTTCTTAGGAATGTCGAGCGGTAAATTTCTCGGATTCGTCGTCACCACAAAAGGTATTCATATTGATCCTGACAAAGTGAAGGCGATAAATGAGCTGCAACCCCCGAGAAATCTTAAAGAACTCAGAGGATTGCAGGGTCGATTGGCATATATCCGTCGGTTTATATCAAATCTGTCCGGAAAATGTCAACCATTCTCTAAACTCGCAAAGAAAGGCGTGTCGTTCATTTGGGATGAAGCATGTCAGAAGGCGTTCGAAGATATTAAAACATATCTAGCGAACCCACCTATTCTCGTTGCACCGAAATCGGGCAGACCGTTTTTGATTTATGTCAAAGCGACGAGCCATTCGTTAAGTGCATTACTAGCACAAGACGACGATAACGGTCACGAACAAGCGGTATATTACTTGAGTCGCACATTGGTAGGAGCTGAATCCCGTTATCCAATTATCGAGAAGGAATGCCTTGCATTGGTATTTGCCGTCCAGAAAATGCGACACTATTTAGTGGGGCAGACGATTTATGTCATCTCCAACATAAATCCGGTCCGCGTATTCATGACCCAGCCGGCTTCTATGAATTGGCGTTTAGCCAGATGGGCTCTACTTTTATCGCAATATGACTTGTACTTTAAGCAACAAAAATCGGTTAAAGGACGAGCTATTTGCGATCTTCTGGCGGAAAATCCTACAAAAGATATAGTCGAATTGTATGACGATCTGCCAGATGAAACTCACGAAGTTAATACTACCTCACATCAACAAGTGTGGCAGTTATACTTCGATGGGGCTTCTCGCGCAACCAATGTGGCAAGCGCACCCGGATGTTCTAAAATCTCCTCAGGAGTGGGGGTCGTTTTAGTGTCCCCGGAAAAGCATGTCTTGCCTAGAGCATACTCGTTGACCGGACCATGTTCTAATAATGTGGCCGAGTACAATGCGTTAATAATTGGACTCAATTTTGCCAAAGAGCTGGGGGTCGAATACCTCGAAGCTTTTGGAGATTCTCAACTGGTAGTTAATCAAGTACGAGGAGAGTATGAAGTCAGAAGTCCAGACCTGATCCCATACCATCAGGTTGCCATTGAGATGGCAAACTCGTTTGAAGGATTTTTCATCGAGTACGTTCCACGTCTCCAAAACGCGTATGCAGACGCATTGGCGGCATTGTCAGTATCATTGGCTCAACCTCCCGAAACAGAGCAATTGATTACAGTGAGGACTCACCAGCTTATCGTTCCAATTTATGACTTGGATGTTAAAGAAGCATGTTCCACAGCAGTTGAACCCGAAGTTCGAGACTGGCGTTTTCCCATTATCGACTACGTCCTACATGGTATACTACCTGAAGATGTAAGAGAAAAGGAATCAATTCGGCGAAGAGCGCCGAGATTTTACTACAACGCCACGACGCAAATGTTATATCGACGAGCATACGATGGTCTTTTACTCCGTTGCTTATCCGGTAAAGAAGCGGAACAAGCGCTTAAAGAGGCACATAACGGGATATGCGGTGCACATCAACCCGGTCCTAAGCTCTGTGATCGACTTAGAAGAATCGGGTATTATTGGCCAACTATGGTGAAAGACGCAGTCGATTATGCACGGCGATGTGAAGTGTGTCAGTTACATGCGAACTATATGCACCAACCCCCCGAGTATTTACACCCATCGGCAACATCATGGCCATTCGAAACTTGGGGAATGGATATCGTAGGTCCTATCTTCCCACCATCGGTTAAAGGGGACCGCTTCATTTTGGCAATCACCGATTACTTCTCGAAATGGGCAGAAGCAGTTCCACTTAGAGAAATAAAGACGAGTGATGTTATCAAGTTTATCAAACACCATATTATATATCGGTTTGGTGTTCCAAGGCGAATAGTGCATGATAATGGTCCTCAATTCGTCAGCAACGCATTCATCAAGTTCTGCGGCAAATTTGGGATTAAAGACGTTTCATCGACGGCTTATAACCCTACGGCTAATGGATTGGCTGAAGCTTTTAATAAAACCATTATCAAAATCTTGGCAAAATTGGTGAAAACCAACAAACGAGATTGGGACGACAAACTCGGCGAAGCTCTATGGGCTTACCGCACGACTGTCCGTACACCAACCGGAACAACACCATATGCATTAACATATGGATGTGAAGCCGTTCTCCCATTGGAAATACAGATTCCTTCCCTCCGTATCGCTCTCGCAACGGGAATGACAACGGAAGAACGTCATCAGAAACGTCTCGAGGAATTAGAGATGTTAGATGAGAAGCGCTTGGAAGCTCAACAGCAGATCGAGTTTTATCAAGCTAGAATTTCTCGGACTTTTGATAAAAGGGTCCGAAGACGAAGTTTCAAAGAAGGAGATCTAGTTCTTGCTGTGCGAAGACCTATGATTCTTACTTCTAAGAAGAAAGGAAAATTTGAACCCAAATGGGAAGGACCGTTTGTAATAGAAACAGTCTATTCAAACGGTGCATATCGCTTGGTTACTCAGGATGGCAACAAATTAATGATGCCAATAAATGGGAAGTTCCTAAAAAAGTATTACCCATAATACTTTCAGGATAACCTATGTAAAACAGAAAGTTCCTAGAGAGTCCTGTACAGGATATTTCAGGATAATCTGTTACCAGTTGATTACCATGAATGGAAAATGATCATGTGACTAATGCATTCTTATTACTCTTGTTGAGACGAGATTAATAACATTTAATCTTTCCTCACAAAACCCATTAACGCAATCATGAAAAAGAAAATTCGATGATCCGTAATTCCGTATCATGAAACCTCTACCGATCAGATCAACCAAAAAATCGTCGGTCTGTATCAGTTGACATGTCACTTCATGTCAAATTCTTATGTCTGAAACCACAATTTCCCACTAAGTAGTTTGTACAAATCAACAAACTCATCGTTATTGGTACCCTACTCCTTTTTCTCTTTTGGTCAAACCTTCTTATAGTTAGGACCAAAGCCAAAATCCCCTCTCGATTCGTTCCATGAACGAGAGGTCCACAAGTCGAGTGATTAAACCTTTAAACAGTTAGGATCATTTCGAAACCCCCACTTGGTCAAACCTTCCTACAGTTAGGACCAAAGCCAAAATCCCCTCTCGATTCATTCCATGAACGAGAGGCCCACAAACTGAATAATCAAACCTTATGACAGTTAGGGTTATTCAAACCAATTCGGGTTCTTTAAGTGGAGATCCCACTTTGAGTTTCCTTTGCATCAGGAGATAGAATATAAAATTCTTCCTCTCCGATTTTGGGTTTATCTCTACCAACAAACAAGAGACCAGGAGATAGAATATAAAATTCTTCCTCTCCGATTTTGGGTTTATCTCTACCAACAAACAAGAGACCAGGAGTTGGGATATGAAATTATCCCCCTCCATTTTTGGGTTTATCTCTACCAACAAACAAGAGACAAGGAAATGGAATACAAAATTATTCCTTTCCAATTCTGGGTTTTTCTCTACCAACAAACAAGAGACTCTGAACTAGAATATCCAAGTTCTTTCTTCACAAGCTTAGATTCGTTTTCATGCAAAGAGAACGTAATCCATCCACATTTTAAAATCCATGTCACATACACATGGGGGATGTTATCTCTATCCCTTATTAGAGATAGGCCTACATCTAACACATGTAGCCTACACATTCAATGTTGTAGTTTAAAGTCTAAAAGAGTTTAAGTCTTTTAGCCCAACGTTATATGTGAAACGGACTTAGATAATTCACATACTAGCCCGATTCAAACGGTGTCGGTAAAGGCATATCAAATCCGTTGATGGCTGAGGATTTGCCAAAAATCCTATAAGTATTGTGGTTATTTGTTCTAAACAAGAATAAGTAATCATAATGAAATCTTAATAAACAAAATGATTCAATATATATTGACCAAAAGTGTTCAAAGGAAGCTACAAAGATATATGATCTCCAATTACAAAAGTTTATATTGGCTAATTTGATTTTCAAGTTTTGACAGCTCTAATGCATAAGCCTGTTCAAGCTCAGCCGCCAATTTGATTTTAAAGGCTTCTTCGTCAACATTAAGAAGCGCGGCGACTTCTTGTTCCTTTTCAGCAAGTATTTTATCTTGAAGATTCAGCTGTTGTAACAGTTTTTCTTCAACCTGAATTTCCTGCGTCAACTCAGACTCCAAGACCTCATGAGCGTCTTTGGCCATTGCAAGTTCTTCCTCTAAGCGAGCTATTTCCGCTCGACTCGATTCTAAATCCCGGCGTAGATTAACCTTGGCTTGTGTTCTTTTGCTAACGCTCACCTTAAGTTGATCACTTTGGGCTCTTAACTTTTGGAGTTCAGAGTTGGCCATTTTCTGGGAGTCACGCCAAGCTTGCAACCTGGATTCCATGTGAGAAGCGATATAGGAGGGTAGGCCCTTAGCGCGAAGAGCTTGTAGAAATTCAATATGTCGCTTCAAATCAACCAAATAAGCGTTGATCGAATCGGCCAAATCATTATACCCTTCTTCTCTGAATCCTGATATGAAACGCTCAAGAGATTTTCTGTAACTCTCAAAGTACGATCCTTTGAAGAGGATACGATCGACCATAGAGTTCAAAAAAGGGATGAAGCCTTGGAGATTGGAACAGAGGACAGCCTTGCACGGATCATCGTCGGCCAATAACGTTTGTATTTGATTTGATAATGATGAAGGAACTGCGATGAAGGCAAATAAATCAGTACAGAACATATGTATGTATACAAGACCACAGGATGAAGCTTACCAAGTTCAACGGAAAAGCCTTCAATACGACTTGGTTCACCCAAGAATGGTAGTCCGGATTCCTGAACAACCAAGGTTGATTCAAGAACGATAGCTGTTGATGCACCCGCTATATCAGATGGTTTTTTAACTAAAGCCTCAGAAAACGGCGGGTCCAAGCTAAGAGGTTCCTTAGGAGGGGATTCTACAAATAAAAGGATTACGATGATTATAACAGAAAGATAATCCGAAATTTGAAACTAGTTATGGAAAAAACTTACCAGCTCTAGGTACAACATCAGCCGACGTACCAACTTCTTCAGTTGGTCTTGCTTTTGTTGCGACTGGACTAATCTGGGGAGTGACGGTGACCTCTATCATCATAGGGTCCATAGGAGTACGAGGTTGAGATTCAAGAACTGATGATTGCAAATCAACCTCAGTTCCTGCCCATGGCACGAGCTCACGATCCCCTGGCTGATCAGTCGCTCCAGTGACTGTAGTTGTATCAGTTTCGACGGCTGGTCCTATAATTCAAACATTTATGCGATTAATCAAGTCAGAAAATGTAAAATAAGGAGCTTACAGAACAGAAATCTTACTCTCAGAAGGACCTGCTTCTGTTAAATTAGCGCCAACCGTTGATTCTGTAGCCGCACCAGTGTCTTTCCCGAACAACAAATCGGAAATTTCTTGATGATCGTCCTCTGAAATATCGATATGATAATCGAAATCAGTGAAGTCGTCAATTTTAGGAGTATGGGCGATTCCCCCTTCTGTTGGCTCGCTCGTTACGACATCTACGGGATACATTGAGTTGTGAATAACATATGAATACAGATGAACTTGCTCAAGATGCAGATTAATTTTACCTTTGTTCGTTGGGATAAGTTCAGGAGCCTCGCTACTTGCGCCAACTTCTTTTAGTTTAGCTAAAAGAATAGAAAGCGCACGAGTCATTAAAGGAGGCACACGGCACGACTCATTCATTTCTCGGATTTCTCTTCCGAGAGGAGAAAGATCAATACCTGTGTCCGTAGCAGATGGATCCATGTCAGGAGGTGGTGGAATACCAGCTGGTCCTTCTCTCAGAGCATCCTCCATTTGCTGGACAAAACTGGTCTCCTCGGTCTCCATACCTCCGGGAGAAGCAGCATCAACTCGCAGTTCTCCTTCTTCTCGACTCCCTACAGAAATTGAACATGAAATAAGCTTGAACATAAAAATTGTAGGGACGATAAAAACAAATAGTTACCTTGCTCATCTGAAGAAGCACTGTGAGCAGACGTCTCCTCTACAGCCGGAAGACGAACACGGGGTTTGGAGGCGGATTTCTTCTGCCTTTTCGATGGACGCCCTTTATCCTTAACTTCAGACCCTTCATGACGATGTTTAGTGCGTAATTCAGCTTTGGGAGAGGCTTGAGTTTGAGTTTGAGCAGAAGGTCGGGATCTTGGTCGACGAGCAAGAGGCACTTCATCTTCTTCATCCTCTTCATCCCCGCTGAGGACTTCCACTGTCATCTTATTTGGATAAGTCATAACGACTCTTTCTTTCCTTCTTCTCGGAGCATCCGTTGGTTGAGCAGACGCAGCAGATGGACGCACAAGTCCCCTCTCAAAGAAAGAATCGGGAAGACCAGCTCTTTCATCAGAACTTGAGTTAGTCTCACCCGCCTCTTCAGAAGTCTCCGTCTCCTCAGAGTCGAATTCTTCTTCACTACCAGCCGAGTGAGCCGGTTCTTTTCCCTTCTTCGACGATTCGGCAGCCTCTTTCTTTTGAGGTAAAGGCATACTGTCACGCGTCATTCTGCTTGAACGCCGTGGAGCTGTCTCTTCTGGCTCAGGCATGCTTCGGTATTGGGTGACAATATTAGCAGCAAGCAACCATTTACAAAATAAAAATGTCATCCGTAGAGGTGGTATTTCCAAGGGGAGATCGAACTCGGCGTTTGTACAACCGGCGATACTCCAGAACCAAGCTCTCGCTCCGTCGATAAGTCCTCCACGGAAGCTTAAGTGACGATTCGGGTTGCCGACATATATTTGGTCATAGCCGAATTGACGAGCAAACCGGCATGGAAGATAGGGTTCAATTAGACAAGTATCTCTCACCCTGAACAATAGGTAACCGGGTCGAATATTCATCAACCATCTGAAGCACCCAATATCCAAGACGGTGCGATTCTGTCTTGGATCCTCAGCATCCAATAAAGTGGCGTTGTAGGTACCAGAGAACTGAGGGAAACAAGGATAGAATTCCCAACACTTGTGAATTCTGAACTGAATCGTAATATCCGGCTCTCTATGTTTAATCCATTTGCAAGCTTCAAGGTTCTGCAACAGAGGAATGTTGGGATTTACCTCCGCCGGAGCTTCCATTAAGTCCGGTCGGTGAAGCACTAACCAGGCCATTAAGTATGTATATGGCAATTCCAGCTTTGGAACTGATAAATTGGCGGAAGGTTTCTTCTTCTCCTGAGTAAATGCAGTGATTAACTGTCGTAATCCACTGTGAATGGCAGCCATCATAGCAGGAAGCAAGGATAATTTGCGACCTGTAGCTAACTGGACGGCTGGATACAATACTTCCATTGGCATTATATCAGAGGATTGGTGGGGAACTACGCATCTCTTCAGCCACAATGCCAGGAAACCAGCCAGCAGAGCGGTAGAGCTGATTGGAACACCAGCTTGCCACAAATAAGAGCGAAATCTTGTCCCATGCGGAAACCCATCTTCTGAGTGAGAGGTATAAGTCTGGGCCTTCGTTTTCTCTAACAGCCGGTTGATTTCATCTTGACTCATTGGAGACAATCCGCATACATCCTTCGAACGGTCTTCTAGATTCTTGAATAGATAATCAGCGAACTGTTTTAAGCTGACTTGAGGAGACTTCCTCCTTGCTTTGGTGTCCATCTCAGCCGTAGCTATGTGGTAGTGGCAAGTCAACTCCCATAAAACGTCATGAGTCACAACTGACCGATCCTTTATCTTATTCAACTGATTGGTAGTTGGGAAGAACTCTTGATATGGAACATCACCCAACGGCAAGCCAGAAACCTGCATCATCTCATGCAGTGGTAGTCCGAGTTCCCCATTCTTGGTAAAGAAGGTGTTAGTATCCGGGTTGTAGATCTCGAACAGACAGAGGAAATGACCTACACTAATCTGCAGACCACTCATGGTAGCACGGATCGGAACCGCCAACCCCAATTCTGCTAATTCTCGCTCCCAATGTTTCAAAACGTAGCGAGTCATTCTGGTCCACCACCATTTCTCTCCAAAGTAATGGACCCACCCATAACATCTGAAACTCTCTTTGGGTAATACTTTCCCCGCTGCCGCTAACCGGTTCTTCACTATGTTTGCTCGTGATGTTGTTTCATTGTGGGGTATATTATCTAGTCCTAAGACACCTGGATGAAGCCCTCTTATAGAAGTTCTCTCACTTGAACCTGGAGTGGCTTCCTTTCCAATGAAACCACAATGAACGCTCTCATGATTTTCAGTTAATCTCCAGAACATTTCGCGGTTAACCGATAAATTTCTGAACTTTAATAGCGAATGGTCTCGAGGGATCGGCGGCAAATATAAGAAGGATGATCCACTTTGATGTAACCATTGTGCGGGCTTGCAGAATGCGACCCCCGGATCCTTTATGGCGTCACCAAACAAGAAATCCGGCTTTCTTATATATTTGTTATCATCTCGTTCTGAAATCAGAGGGGTGTCAGTAATTATCCGTCGCAGAATACGGCAACTACCTCGCTGAATCAGTTCTCTAGCTCCTTCACTATAATCCGGTTTAAATTGAGGAGCGGACTCTATTAAGGGTAATCCCTCATAAAGAGAATGAATAATACCACTCCGACCAGTAACCGCATCAGCAGGAATGGCAGTAGAAGGAAATTGGACTGATAAAGAAAACATACACGTAAATGGTGTGAGGATACTCCTAAAATTATGAAAAAAGCGGTATATCTTACTCTATGAGATATAATCGCTATTTCATAACAGGCGTGACGATTTGTCATCTCCCACATGTATAAAGGAAATATGCGTCGCTATACACGGACATTATAACGGCATATCAAAACCTTTTAACACATGTGGGTTGATATAAAATCGCCCCTGTATGTTCTGAAGTGTGTTTTGTCCAAGCAAAACGAACACTTTTAAGCGTCGATCCCCTCAAAGGAGGATGCCGGCTCTTCTCGAAGGTATCTCAAAGGATACAAACGAGGATCTGCATACAAATACAGGCATATATATATGAAATTGATGAAATGCAGTATTTAAAGTTGTGAAAAGATGAAAGAGGTATACCCCCATGCGAAGCGGCAGCAGGGACAGCCTCCTCAGAGGACTGAACAGTCGAATGGCTTCGAGAACCCTTGGATTTACGTGTCGACATAATGATTATGGGATCTACAATGAAATATGAGAGAAAGTTAGGGCTTTGAACACGAAATCGACAAAAATTGGGCAAATATAACCGAAGCAACACAGACAATCGCCACAGTTCAAGAAAATCAGATTTTTGAAGAAAAGGGGGGAAACAAACCTTCACAAATCCAATTGGAATCTTCACAAACGAAAACTCCACACA
>BQKN01017298.1:0-16655 GCA_022839385.1 Asparagus kiusianus | reverse complement strand
TTTCTAAGCTTTTATCTCTCGCGAGAGGTGAAAAGTGCATTTTTATCTGTTTATTCACTTTTATTCAATTCCTGACCCATTTTAGTGCTTTATGAGAGGAATTGGGATTTCTTGATTTTCCTATGTGGCAATGTTGTTAGAGCTTGGAAATCAGATTTTTAGGTTATTTTTGGGAACCTAACATGCCCATACAAACCTCGTTGATGTGGTGACATTTTTTTTTTGAGAGAAGTTGATGTGGTGACATTGAGATTGAGGATTTGCTTGAATTGAAATTGTACGGGGATGAGGATCATATCGTGTGGATGAGCACTATTATAAGTTTTAGGATAAATTTTGAAAACCAACCCATTTCCAAACTTATTCATAAAAATGACCTACTTGAAACTTATTTGCCAAAAGAGACTCAATTTCAGCCAACTGTCTGAAACTGGGTCGTTTTTGGCGAAAAAAATACCAAACTTCATGGGACTTCAAGTCCCATGAAATTTTTTAAATATAAAAAACTTCACAAGATTTGAAGTCCCGTGAAATTTGGTATTTTTTTCGCCAAAAACGATTCAGTTTCATACAGTTGGCTGAAACTGGGTCGCTTTTGGTGAATAAGTTTCAAATAGATCGTTTTTTACAATTATTTTTGGAAATGTGTTGCTTATCAAAATTTGTCCTAAGTTTTACTGAACAAATTACACTTTTAAGGAAAGTGGCGAAGGAGAGCTCAGCTTGCACTTCAATTAACATCGATAAACAATTAAACATTGCTAAACACTTGACGGATATTTTAAGAAATTTAATTTTATTTAATGATTCAACAGAAGTATGGTAAGACGAAAACTGGATGAAATGTCTTTGGCTTTTGTGACAACTTATTATTATTGCTTTTTATTGTGTCTGTATCCTATGCTAGTAATGGCAAGATGGCAGATATTTCTATAATTTTTGCAAGACTGGAAGGCTGAAGGCATCTACATATAGCTGTTGGCTCTGCCTCCTTAAATTTTACTTGTTTCTATAAGGTCATGGGAGACGAAGGTCGAGATCTAACAATTTAAAAACCTACAGTTGCGTATCCGAGGACTTCAAAGTGGCGAAGGAGAGCTCAATTTTGCCCTGATGCCCGGGCCAGACCCTGGTCAGGGCCCGGGCCCGGGTCGGTTTTTCAGAAACCGGTCCGAACCCGGACCCAGCCTGGAACAATGTCGGTCTGGGCACGAGATCCGGGCCGGGCCGCCCGGGCCCGAGACGGGCCCGGATGCACTAGAAGGTGACCGTTTGTGGTACACGGCCAGGCCGGGCTGGGCCGCCCCGATCCCAACGGTCACCTAAGGTGATCGTTGGGCTGTTTTGGCCGGGCCGACCAGGCCTGGCCCGGTCATAACAGCCATATTGGGGTTTTGACCATTTTGCCCCCAACAACGGTAAAAAAACGGTCAAAATGTGAGGGTTTTTTTGGTCATTTGCCTAGGGGGCTGCCTTTATAAATAGATGAGGGTTTTCACTTCTTCTCCTCACATCAAAGCTCTTCTACTTCTTTCTAATACTCTTTTATACAATATTATACTCTCTTATAATCTCTTATATTTTCTAATACTTCCATCAAATGGCTTCTGGATCTGAATATAAAGAGCAAAATCTATCTCCTACTGATCCAGAAACGATTCCTCCTACAGCAACTACTCCTCCTACCGGTGTTAATCCTGAATCTGGTGGTGACGAATCTGCACCAAGAGCTCCTAAAAGGCCGAGATCCGATGTGTGGAATTTTTTTGAGAAGATAGACGTCACCAAGGATGAACACGGTAGGATCATCACCCAGAAAGCTAAATGTGCGTTGCGGCCAGATTTTCCAAGCTCATCATAAGAGCTGCACCAACCACCTCAAACGCCATATTGAAAAACACAACAAAGGCCAGAATCTTCAAGGTGATATCCGACAATCTATGATTTCTCAATCCTCCTCCTCTGGTAGTCTCGGTAGTTGGAGTTATCACGCTGCCCGAGCCAGGAAATGCGTAATCAGGTTTATCGTTCTTAAAAACCTTCCTTTTAGATTAGTAGAAGATGATGAATTTGAAGATTTGTTAGAGATGGTTTTTATCCTGCATTTACCAAATTTTCTCGTCAAACCTATCAACGTGATATTTTAAGATATTATCAGGAGAAACAAGGAAAAATAATTTCTTATTTTAAAAATTTAAACTGTAAATTTTTTTAACTTCTGATATTTGGACATCTAGAGTGCAAACTGATTATTTATGTATCACAGCACACTGGATTGATAAAAATTAGCAAATGTTTAAAAGAGTTGTTTCTTTTATTATAATTGAAGAGTCATATACTGGTATTAATGTTGTAAATTTAATAATTGAAGAACTTATGAAACTAGAAATTGATCAAAGAATATTTTCTCTTTCCCTAGATAATGCAAATAATAATAATGTAGCTGTTGATTTTATCAAAACAACTTTATCATTTCCATGTCATGGTAAACTTTTTCATATTAGATGTATCTGTCATATTTTAAATTTAATTGTTCAAAGTACATTTTCTGAAATTAAACCCATGATAGAAAAGGTTAGAACTATTGCTAACATGTGTTTTCGCTGAAAGTTGCTTTCATTGTCGAATTCATTATAATATTGATTGCTTACAAAGAATTCAAAATATTCAATTAAAAGAACAAAGAAAATGAAGGATTACAACTTTCTCGAAAATAACGCAAGATCCGTTCGTCGTTTTTTGCTTGCGTGGGTCTTTAGCCGGTGACGGGGACGTCGATATCCGTGGACTAACTAACAATCAGATCAGATCCGGAACTCCGTCGATCCGCAAAGGAATCTAGAAGCAGAAGCGCTTATCTCGGTAACGGCAAGATAATTGCTCTTCTTAGGATTATCGCAACGGGATAATCCTAAGGAACGGATGCGGGTGATGCAGATCTGAAGAATCTCTCTCTTGCGTTGAAGAACTCGATCACTCTTCAGTCCGGCAGGGCTTCGCCAATTCTCTAAAATTCCAGATCTGAAAAAATAAGGCTCTGAGGCTCGTATTTATAGGCACGGGAGGAATTCGGGCTGGAGACACCCTTGGGTGTCTCGCTCGTGCCGAGACACCTCGGGGTGTCTCAACTCAGCCTGAGACGCTCCGTTATGCATGTTTGTTCGTTTCCGTCGTAACTTCTTCATCCGAACTCGGATTTGAGCGATTCAAAGTGCGTTGGAAAGCCGACAAGGAGTTCTATAAGCTCCAATGATTAGATCATCTGTGGAATACATGAGACACGAAGGGTATTTCGCCGTTTGTGAACGACACGAGGTTCCCGATCAGTTCGTACCTTCGTCATCCTGAAATTCCATTATTTCACGTAGTTCGTCGATTCACTTCAAGCGTTCACCGACATCAATCAAGTTTTTATGAACCAGATAGTGACGTTCATCGTCTTTTCTTAACGCTGAGCTGTTCGTGGAGACCTATAGGCAATTTTTAATGCCTATAGATACCCCCTCCAAAGCGTTCCAGACTCGTTTCTTTTATAGAAGAGGCTGGAATACTTTGGATGTGATTGGTCCAGCCTTCGATCGGTATAAAAGACCTGTAGTTAGCTTCAATTCTTGACTCCTTCGATTTTCAATCTATTCGATGCTTTGACGAATAGCTGAAGTTCTTTCGGCGTTGCGTTTATCGCCTGGCCGTCGTCGAAGTCTTAAATCTAAAACTGATGAGTTGAGTTTGACTCGTGTCGTCGAGTTGACTTTGAACTGACTATCTCCGTCATGATATATTGACTCGTGTTGACTTTTTGATCGCAACGCGTTGACTGGTGTTGACCTAGGGTTACGCATTGACCGGCGTTGACCTTAGGGTTTTGAATCGCCATACGTTGACTTTTGATCGTAACGCGTTGACTGGCGTTGACCTAGGATTACGCGTTGACCGGCGTTGACCTTAAGGTTTTAAACGTCGTACGTTGACTTTTTGATCACAACGCGTTGCCTGGCGTTGACCTAGGGTTACGCGTTGACCGGCGTTGACCCTAGGGTTTTGAATCGCCACATGTTGACTTTTGATCGCAACACGTTGACTGGCGTTGACCTAGGGTTACATGTTGATCGGCGTTGACCCTAGGGTTTTGAATCGCCATACGTTGACTTTTGATCGCAACGCGTTGACTAGCGTTGACCTAGGGTTACGCGTTGACCGGCGTTGACCCTAAGGTTTTGAATTGTCCAGTGTCGATTAGTGTTGATTTGGTCAAAATATCCAACAACCGACAAAGACGGGCGAAATTCAGGCTTGAAAAACACAATCGGGGGCTCGAACTGGGTTGAGACACCCGTGGGTGTCTCAACCTTGGCCGAGACTCCCTCCCCCTCCTTCTTTTTTTTTGTTTTCTTGTGCATGGTGCACTTTTCCCCCTTTCAAATTTTCAAAAAGGTATTCTTTTCCCCCTTAAACTCTCTCTTCTTCTTCCTCTTATCCATACACCATTGTTTCCCTCTTTTAAGAACTCAAACCCATTAAAACCCTCTTCTATAAAACCCTTCAACCCAAAACAAAAAATTCAGATTTTTTTTTGTGCTCTCTTCTTGGCCGAAAATTACTCCTCTCAATCTAGGGTTTTTTTCTTCATCTTCAAGCTCAAGGGAGGTTTCTTGATTTGGGTAAGCTTCCCCTCAAAAACTCTCTTATTTTTTGATAAAGATTGAAACTTTTTGCTTATAATGAGGGCATACCATGAATTTACATACCAAGATCATAGCTTTTTGTTCTCATGAGTTAGGTTTTATGAAAAAGATAGGGTCTTGTGTATGTACAAAGACTTGGGGGGTTTTTATGCAAAACCAACACTATGGCCGAATTTGAGGGGGTTTTGTGCAAAAGTGGACTGAAATTTGAGGACTTTTGTGAAAAAGTGGACTGAAATTTGGGACTGAAATTTCATGCCTATTTGGCCAAACTTTGAGAGGTGTTTTCATGCAAAAGAATCAACATTGTTGAGGGGTTTAATTGCAAAAAGCAACCATATATTGTAGAGGGGTTTATTTGTAAAAGGGCTGAAATTTTAGGGCTGAAATTTCAAGAGTTTAGATCACAAATCTATGGCCAAAATTTTAAGAAGGATATGTGGAAACTAAACCAAAATTTGTGGAGGGGTCTATTCGCAAAATTGGCTAAATTTTACAAAAGGGTTTATTTGTAAAGTTAGCCAAAATTGTGGGATATTGGGGGTGTTAGATGAACAAATATGATGACCATGATCCAATTCGAGCGTGTCCTTGACTAGAATATAGCCTTGAACACGAGGGGTATTTTGGGTATTTCACCAAAAAACTATCATGAGGGTTTACACCGCAATATGAGCTCACTGTTTTGCATGCACGAAATTTGTAGGTTTAATTAGACCTCAACCATAAAATTCTACTTATTTTATAGGATTTTAGTTAAAGTTCTTAATTTTTCTTTTAAATTTCGGGTGTTCAGATTTATGATTATACCTGACCTGTTAATTTTTATTGCAGGTTTTCAATGTCTCCGCGCGAATCGCGATTTCATAGGTGCCGCTCCCTTTCACAGCATAGCGAGAGGGAGGCTCCCGCGACATCCTCTTCGGCGGCATTTTCTTTCGGGGGTGAGCACTTATGCTTTATGTATCCCCGATTGATCCCTTTGCGGGTCATTTAGGAAGAACCGACATCCTCCTTCGCGGGGATCGAGGTTTCAGGAAATTCATGGCTCTGTTGTATCCTCGCTTGGCCCCTTCACGGGTCATTCGGGAAGAACCGACATCCTCCTTCGCGAGGGTCGAGGTTTCCAGAAATTCGTGGCCCTGTTGTATCCTCGTTTGGCCCCTTCGCGGGTCATTCGGGAAGAGCCGATATCCTCCTTCGTGGGGGTCGAGGTTTCGGACTTGTTTTGCTTGGCTAATTCAAGTCTTCCGGCATATTGTGACGATTTTGTGTTGTCTTACACTTTGTAGGTCGGTGTATGTTACCACGTTGTTTACGTGATGATGCATACCGTTCTTCGAGTGTAGGACACTCAGAATCGTCTCTCCAATTGCCCCGTGGATGATCTTATCTCGCTCTCTTGTGAGATGGATTTAATCCTCGTTTAATTCATGGATAATTTTCTAACTCTACCCTTGTTTTATTACAGTTGAAGTCCCTGCGGATAGTCTTCCCCCTCATGCTACTACTGGTTGCAGTGGGGAGGTTTTCTCTTCTATTGCTGACAGGCAGGTTATTGGTCCACTTCCTCAATTTGATAGAAGTCGTACCGATGAGTCCTGCCGTCTGATACGAGATGGGGGACGCCGTTCATTACGCCAGTTGATCACTGATGCTCCCTTTACAGCCGACTCCATTTCCACTCAGGCTTTAGAGAGGCCTGGTTATTTGTTTGGAGATTCCGTCGAGGATCCAGCCAGGTTGATTTTGGCTAATGAGCATTGGTTGAACAATGACGAAGGAGCTCTTCTTTATATTCCTTCCATTCTCCGTCAGCATTCCTTTACTCATTTGGAGGGGCAGGCTGTACAACGACGGATGTCCTGGAATCTCACAGATGATAGTGACCGAGTTCATTGCGGATATATCTCCCACCATAAGACTCCAGGCTCCGATGGGCATAAGTATATTCGCGATCTTCGACCGGGGATTCTGGGTCTTGATACTGCACCCCCAGACGAGGTATCGACAGTTGCTCCTACTGTGAGGAAACATTTGGCCAAGCTTGGGAGGAAGTTACCTCCACCGGATTTCAGATGTTTTGGTTGGGTTTACTCACAACCCAAGGGATGGTGGACCCGTATGACTAGTTATGTCTTGGGACGTTGGGAGGATGATCTGAGAAAGAGCGGGTTGTATGCGCCTATACGAGCCACCATGTATGGATTTTCGGTCAGCTGTCGCCACTTTCTAGCATTGTTAGATACGTACATCCCTGATAGTAATACCTTTCTGACCTGCAGTGGAGAGTTAGGCTTAGCTTTGCATGAGATGCATAAGGTTTCCGGCCTTCCGATGGGGATTGTCCATACCAGGAGTACTTTCCCTCGAACATGCAGTTGGAGCGGATGAAGAAGGAATCGCCCGATATGTATGACACGTTTTGGGATCTTACGTGTCACTATTACACATCTTTAATCAAAGTGACCGCTCAGGCGAAGAGGAAGAGACAGATTAGCTTGAAGCAGTTCGCCGTCTATCTATTCCAGCATTTGGAGGGTGGCCCACACGAAGCTATTCGTGAGTTAGACATTTTGACACCTTCTGCCATTAATAAGTTGATGGAAAAGGCTGAAACTTGCTCATACACTACTGACGGTGTTGAGGGAGCTTTTCCTGCAGGGACCAAGTTTCGAACCTTTCTTGGCCATGCACATAAGTCTATTCAGCCCAGGACTCTGTTAGCAGGCTACCTTGCCATTTGGTTGAAGAAGTGCGTCGTTCCATATCAGTTTTCTGATGCCTTACCTCTTGAGGTGCTCTTCCCTGCCGTTCAGTTGGCTTACGGGAGGGAGCTTTCTCTGCTTCCGGCGATGGTTGCTGGTATCCATTGCGGGCTCAGGTACTTGGTTGACGGTTTTGCGTAGGTGGGTCCTGAACCGTCGACCGAACTTATTTCCGTAAAGGTTGAGCTTCCGTACACATACCTGATGGCGTGGCTCGTTCTTCATCGTCCTGACCTGATGTCGGCGCCTAGTACTGTTGATGCCTCCGTTCCTTTCGTGCAACTGTTGGAAAAGAGTAAATGGTTCAGGAAGACGTTCACTGATGTACAACGGGAACTTCAAGTTCGTAAGAGCTAGGAGTTCTTCAAATGTTTTCCTCACTTCTCGGGCCGTTACGGTGATGTGTTGATTGATGAGGAGAAACCCTGGACTAGTCGAACTTCTCTGGACGCTGGTTGTTTCCGTTGGTTGGTGAACATCCGCGTTGGATATCTTGTCCTTCAGGTGAAGAGCCGTTGTCACATAGAGCCTTACCTTCCGTGTCGCTTCGCTCGCCAGTTCGGTTACGACCAACTGTATGTTAGGAATCCGAGCCGTGGTTTGAAGACTGAGGGAGGGCTTATTGACGGCGTCCGAGGATGGCTTTGGACTATGACGGGCTGTACTGAAGCCTACTTCGCTCTTCCTTTATCTAAGCACAAGCCGCTGCTTACTTTTCTCAGCTGCAAGTGGTTTCTTTCTGCCAATGAGTTTATAGATGTGAGGAGTCTTTCAGAGTTGGAGGCTGAGCACTTGGTTCAAATCACCACCAAGGCTGTTCGTAAGGCCGAGCTTGCGAAGAAGCAGAAGAAAAGGCATGCCAAACCTTCCCTTTCGAGTAGAGACAAGATGGAGGATGATGAAGAGCTTCTTCCTACTGGCGATGAGGACGAGACTTCTGAGGACGAATATGTGGACACAAATACTGACAAAGAAGAACCTAATGTAGGTTTGTTAGACTCTTTCTTTTCAGAATTAACTGATCTGGCCTTCTTTCGTTGGCATCAACGTCATATCCGTTCTAGGTCTCCATTGTTTTTTCAAAAACCAGAGCAAAAGGTCTTATTCACTTATCCTAACAAGATGACTATTATCGCCCCAGGTAGAATGGTCGACGAGTATGAGTCGCTCGCTTCTCGCTATGCGAGGTCCCGACCTAGTGGCAAAGCTCCCGCACAGGTCGAGATGCGGACTAAATTCATGCATGAGCGGCCAGTTAGCTCTGTGAGAGTTCGCATTCCGAAACGGAAGAAGACCGCTCATAAACCCTATATCGGTCGGCGTACCTACGAAGCGGAGTTAGGAGGTATCGACGGCGGAGAAGAGGGTAATACTCTTTTGTCTTCATTAATTAAAGACGATTCTCCTTTTGGATTCATTGAACTTGATTATGTTTATGTTTCAGGAAACCATTATGAAGGTGAGCTTCCACAAGATTCTGTATTCCCTGATTCTAGCCGTTTGGACAGTTTCATGCAGTAGATGTGTGATGCTATTCATGACGAGCCCATGGATGTTGACACGAACGTGGATACTGAGCATGTTAATAGTGTTGAACCCATAATTCTATGCCCAGGTATACCTAAATCTGATGATCCTCTATCCGAGTAGCATCTGGAAGAGTTAGGGAATTCAGGATTTATTTCTCCTTTAATTATTTCCGCGCTTCGTCTTCTTTCAGATAACTTGAAGAATCCAAGCACGGATATCGGGGAAAAAGAATCTTCTGCCCCTACTGCAGGTACATACCAGCTCTTCCTTCTTTCCCCATCTTTTTTTGTATATATCCAACACTTACTGCAGGAGCCGTATTAGAGAGACCAGTTGAGGATGAGGCCTTTCATGATACTGGTCTTGAGGAACAAGGGTATGTTTCAGCACCAAGTTTTTTAGGATCCGACATTAGACTATTAGTCGATATGCTGGCTGAGCAGGCCACCAAAGAGGCTGCAGGACCATCCTTCGAGAGTGATTCGTCCACAGGTATATATCTAATTCCCTTCATTTTGCCCGATCTTTTATCTGACTAACAAAGAATTATCATCACAGTACCAGTCATTGGGACTGATTCAGTCATGATTCCCGGCATCTCTAGTTTACCCCGAGGTGATGGACCTGCAGGTATGCATATAATCTAGGTCGTCGTGCTCCTTTTCATTTGTCTGATTTTTGACTAACGGAGGAGTGTAATCATAGGACCAGCCATCGGGACTGATACTCTTATGACTCCTGGCATTTCCCGTTTACCTGAGGGTGATGGACTTGCAGGTATGCAGATAATCCTATCATCACGATTCTCCTTATTTGTCTAAATTTCCATTTGACTAATAAAGAAGTGTAACTATAGGACCAGCCATTATGACTGATGCGACTATGGTTTCTGGGACCGATAGCTTGCCTAACAGTGGTGTCTCCCCATCACAGCCGAGAGGTACTGCCAATTTACCTACAGAGGTTGATATACCCTCAACGACCACCCCTGCTATCATCTCAGAGCCCGCTGAGACTAGACTAACGGAGTCGATCGTCCGACCTCAGTCTGCGAGGACCTCTATTGGTATTGGTATGCTTGCAATTCACTTTAAATTATATTTTATCACGTTTGAGAATTTCTTACTCTTCAACATGATTGCTTGTAGGATCTCAGCCTTCTCCTTATGAACATATCCTTGCCCTTTTGTCTGATTCCGATCCCAGCAGAGACATATTCCGAATGGATATTAACTCTTTCGTCATCTTTTTTAACGGCATGATCGAGAAGGTTCTTCATCAAGGGTATTGCTTTGATCAGTTCGGACGTTCTCTTTCTCGCTACATGACGATGATCAGAGATGATGGATATCCGGAGTTAGCTGACTCTCTTACTGTCGATTTTATTGTCTTGGAGTCTGAACTCCGAGAGTTGGAGGAGCTAAAGGCTAGCGGAGCTTCTTCTTTCGTGTCCTCTCAGTTGGAGCATAGATTGTCACAATGGCGTGATTTGAGATCTTCCATCGGCAGTGAGCTTCAGTCACATGAGCATTCTGTTGCACAGCTGATGGCTGGTATTGCAAGAAAGGATACTGACAGAGCCACGTTACTCAGTTCTTTAGACTCCAACCGTGAGGAAGTAGACAAGTTGAAGAAGGCCTTGAAGTATGCCGAGGAGTCTGGTGTTATCATGGCAGAGGAGTTGGCCGGACTAGAGAAGTCTCGCGGACAAATGCTTGAGAGATTAGGACCTACGCAGGAGAGATTGATGAAGCTGAAAAATGAAGCCACGAAGATCTTGAGCAATTCTGAAGAATCTATCCGAGCTGATCTGCAAGCAGAACTTGAGCAGAGTTATACAGATAGGCTTTCTAAGTTAGAATCTCATGTTCTTAATCGCCGACTGCCCTCAGGCTGACGAGCTCTTTATTGTATGCTTTGACTTGATCTATTAATAGAGACCTAGTATTTGATTTCATTATGATATTTCTTTATTGATTGTGAACCCATTTGACATAATGCTTACATAATTTTTGGCAAACCCTCAGCCATCAACGGGTTTGATATGTCTTTACCGATTACCGTTTGAATCGGGCTAGCATGTGAATTTTAAAATCCGTCTTACATGTAACGTTGTGCTAAGAGTATTAATTCACTTAGACTTGATGCTATGATTTTGAATACATAGACTTTACCATTTCTTATGGGAAAAGGTACCCAGCAACGCGTGTTAGGCGATGACTTATCCCTTCTTAGGTTTCAGGATAAAATTCCCCAGACTTAGACTCTGGTGTCTTTTTTAATCGGCGAAAGACTAAACCTATGATGTGTGTTAGACATAGACTTTAGGATTTTTAGCAAACCCCCAGCCTTCAACGGGTTTGATGTGCCTTTACCGATTACCGTTTGAATCGGGCTAGCATGGGAATTATTAAAACCCGTTTCACATGTAACGTTGCGCTAAAAGAATTACTTTTCTTAGACTTAGTGCTATGATTTTGAATACATAGACTTCACCATTTCTTGTGGGAAAAGGTACCCAGCAACGCGTGTTAGGCGATAACTTATCCCTTCTTAGGATTCGGGATAAACTTCCCCAAACTTAGACTCTGGTGTCTTTTTTATTAGGCGAACGACTAAACCGGTAACGCGTGTTAGGCGTAGGCTTATCTCTATTTAGGAGTCGAGATAGAATTCCCCGTGCATAGAATGTACGGATTTGAAGTTGAGAATTGCGTCTTTTCTCAGGGTAAAGACGAACCCAAAATGGAAGAGGAAGAATTTTATATTCTATCTCCCGGAACCGAAGAGGAAGAATTTTATATTCTATCTTCAGCTGGAAAGGAAACTTGAGGTGGGATCTCCACCCCCAGAATCCGGAAAGATGAGACTAGGAATGGGATCTCCACTCCAAGAATCTGAAAGATTCAAACAACCCTAACTTTTATGGGATTGGTTGCTTGATCCAAGAAAAGAGTTCCTCATTTATTGAGGGGAAATTCTGATTTCGACCCTAACTTTTATAGGTTTGGCTGAAAAAGGAAAAAAGAAATGTAAGTCTTTCGTTTATCGAAAGGAATAATCTCAATTTAGTCCTAACTATCTGCAGGTTTGACTAAGTGAATTTGGAGACAATCCTAACTTTTATAGGTTTGATTGCTTAATTTGAAAGTGGACCTCTCGTTCATGGAAGGAATAGAGAGGGGAATCTGGATTTGGTCCTAACTTTTATAGGTTTGACCTGAAAGCAAAGGGAGTGGAATATAAGTAGCAGTAGAAATACTTGCTTGTACTAGCCACTCAATGAAGGGTTTTGATGTTAAGTGATCAGGACTTAACACGTCAAGCTTTGGAAATTACCATGAATTGGCGGATTGAAATTTTGGCGGGCCCACCGTCAGTTGATTTGATCAGTGGGGGATTTTACGAGGAAAGATTAATTTGTTAAAAGGATTGAATTTCGTCTCAACAAAATAACTCATGAGAGTTATTGAATTTGGTAAAAGGAAACATTCTGACATTTAAGGTTTAAATGTAGATGTCTTATTTATCACTTTTGTAGTGATTGGGTTATCCCTAAGAATACCACATGTGGTATTCTTCCGGGAACTTCCCGATACATTGGTTATCCTGAAGGTACTAAGGGTAGTATTTTTTTAGGAATTTGCCTTTCTTCTTGGAGCTAAGGATCATAGGCCGTTTTTCAGTTAAGACCAAATCTCCTTCTTTAAAACTCCGTTGTCGAACCTTCTTGTCGAATGCCCGAGAAATTCTGGCTTAGTAAAACTCAATATGCTGTTGAGCTTCTAGGTGCTTTTCATCGAGCATCTCGAGTTCTTCGAGACGTTTTTGATGTTGATCTTCGGTCGTCATCTGGGTTGCGAGAGCGATTCGAAGAGACGGAATATGTATTTCCAACGGGAGGACGGCTTCACACCCGTACACCAAGGAATACGGGGTTGCACCAGTCGGTGTACGTACCATAGTACGATAGGCCCATAGAGCCGCGCCAAACTTGTCATCCCAATCTCGTTTATTATTTTTCACAAGTTTCGACAACAACTTTATGATAGTCTTATTGAAGGCTTCAGCCAATCCATTTGCTATAGGATTGTAAGCTGTCGACGAGACGTCCTGAATTTTGAACTTCTCGTAAAACCTGATGAAGGTGTTGCTGACAAATTGAGGACCGTTGTCATGTATGATTCGTCTTGGGACACCATGCTGGTAGATAATATGGTGTTTGATGAATGCGATGACGTTACTGGTCTTAACTTCTCTGAGCGAGATCATTTCAGCCTATTTGGAGAAGTAGTCAGTAATTGCCAGGATGAATCGATCACCTTTGACTGACGGGGGATTTATAGGACTAACAATATCCATTCCCCAGGTCTCAAATGGCCATAATGTAACCGAAGGATGCAGATGCTCCGGAGGTTGGTGCATATAATTCGCGTGTATCTGACACGCATGACACTTTCGAGCATACGCGACTGCGTCACTCATTATAAGAGGCCAAAAATATCACATTCTTCTTATGCGGTCATAAAGCTTGGGACCGGGTTGGTGTGCACCACAAACCCCTTCATGTGCTTCCTTAAGGACTTCTTCAGCTTCTTATGTCGATAAGCAACGTAATAGCAAACCATCATACCCCCTGTGGTATAGCATTCGACTCTCCGTATTATAGTAGAACCTCGATGCTCTTCGTCGAATTGAATCCCTTTCCTTCACGTCTTCTGGTAAAATTCCATGCAAAACGTAATCGATGATGGGGAAACGCCAATCTTAGGGTTCGAACTCGACCTGAGTTGCGTATACCTCTTGAACCTCTTCTTCTTTGTCATCTTCATCGTAGATTAGCACTAAGAGCTGGTGAGTTCTTACCGTAACAAACTGTTCCGTTCCGGGAGGCTGTGCCAGAGATACAGCTAATGCTGCTAATGCATCTGCGTAGGTGTTCTGTAACCGCGGAACATGTTCGATGAAGAATCCTTCGAATGATTCTGCTATTTCCACTGCCATCTTATGATATGGTATTAAATCCTGACTTCGGACTTCATACTCCCCTTGAACTTGCTTAACTATCAGTTGAGAATCACCGAAAGCTTCAAGATACTCAATCCCTAGTTCTTTAGCGAAATTGAGTCCTATGAGTAGCGCATTATATTCGGCTATATTATTTGAGCATGGCTCGGTCAATGAATAGGCTCGAGGCATCACATGTTTTCCTGGGGAAATTAAAACAACTCCAACTTCGGAGGAAACCTTAGAACATCCAGGAGCACTTTCTATATTAGTTGCCCGAGAAGCACCATCGAAATACAAACGCCATACCTGTTGATGGGAAGTTACGTTGATTTCGTGGATTTCATCGGGTAGGTCGTCATATATCTCGGCGGTATCCGTTGTTGGATTAGCTACTAAGAGATCACAGATGCCCTGTCCTTTTACTGACTTCTGTTGTTTAAAATGTAAGTCGTATTGGGACAAGAGCAAGGCCCATTTTGCTAACCGCCAATTCATGAAGGCTGGTTGTGTCATGAATACTCGGACTGGTTTAACTTTGGAGATAAGATAAATAGTCTGTCCAACCAGATAATGCCGCATCTTCTGAATTGCGAATACCAAGGCGAGACATTCTCTTTCGATCATGGGATATCGGGATTCGGCACCTACCAAAGTCCGACTCAGATAATATACTGCCTGTTCATGACCGTTATCATCATCTTGTGTGAGCAGTGCACTTAATGAGTGGCTCGTCGCCTTGACATAAATCAAGAACGGTTTGCCCGATTTCGGTGCAACGAGTACAGGAGGTTTTGAGAGATATTCTTTAATACTCTCGAATGCTTTTTGACAAGCGTCGTCCCATACGAACGATATGTCCTTCTTTGTGAGTTTGGAGAATGGTTGACATTTTCCTGAGAGGTTCGAGATGAACCGACGGATATAACCCAACCGCCCTTGCAATCCTCTGAGCTCTTTAAGGTTTCTCAGAGGTCGTAACTCATTAATTGCCTTTACTTTATCAGGGTCGATATGAATACCTTTGGTAGTGACGACGAATCCAAGGAATTTACCGCTAGACATTCCGAGGAAAGACTTGGTAGGATTCATTTTCAATTAATGGGTCCGCATCAGATCAAACATGGTCTTCAAGTCTTTAATGTGGTCGTTCTTGTCACGACTTTTCACGACTAGATCATCCACGTAGCATTCGATAGTTTTTCGGAGATGCTCCTGAAAAATCTTCGACATGGCTCTTTGATATGTGACACCTGCATTCTTTAAGCCGAAGGGCATAACCGTGTAGCAGAAAACACCGAGGGGTGTTCTAAACGCGGTATGCTTTTCATCATCTGGATGCATCTTTATTTGGTTATAACCAGAAAACCCATCCATGAAAGACATCCTCTCGAACCCGCACGTATTGTCGATGATGACATCTGTGATGGGAAGGGGGAAATCATCTTTTGGGCAGGCAGCATTGAGGTCTCTAAAGTCAATACAAACCCTGATTTTCCCGTTCTTCTTAAGGACCGGGACAATATTGGCAAGCCACTCGGGATGTTGCTCTTCCCTAACAAAGCCCGAGTCAATAAGCTTTTTAACTTCGACCTCGATTGCCTCCATTATTTGCGGACGAAACCGTCTTTGTTGTTGTTTGATAGGCTTGACATCCGGCTTAATATTGAGATGATGCACTGCTACGTTCGGATCGAGTCCTGGCATGTCTTCATAGTTCCAGGCGAACACATCAATGTATTCCCTGATAAGAGAGATGAGATTAACTCTTCTTTCTCTTCCGGCGGGAGGCTATCGCTAATAAAAATTGGTTTCGGATTATCCTCATCACCCATATTCACTTGGACCACTTGATCTTCGGTAGGAGGTTCTCTTTGTTCAAACTTATCGCCGTACTACATGTTTAGGTGATGAACCCAAGGATCTTCCTAAGTTGGCATTTGATCGTCATCCTCTTTCGTCGTCGGGTCAACCATAGTCATGTTTGACATTAGCTTTTTGAACATTTCTCCAACACTAGCGTCGGAATCCCAAGCTGAGGAATCAGAAGAATATCCGTTTTTAGCTTTGTTAGCAATTTGATCAATAACTTGCCAGCAACATTCATCATCAGATGAGGAGACATAGCCTAAACCTCTTCTGTGATGATAATAATCGTCGGGTTTTCCTTTTGGTACATAGGCCATTCGAGGTAGAACTCGCGGACCTCGACCAAAGCAAAGACCTTCTCCGAGCGTGAAGTCATTGTTCGCGGTGAAATTCGTTGCTTTCTTCTTCATTGATTCCATTGCTATCTTGAATAACAGTTTTTTGAGTTACAAAGATCCGGTCTTTTTATAAGATCCGGTTACAATAAAATCAAAGAAATTAAAAAGATTACAACTTTCTCCTTTTGCCGAACAAATCACGAGCTCCTGTTTTACGGTCGCTCGCTTGCGTGGGTTCTTCGCCTGCGCCGGGGTTTGTCCGTGGACCACCGCTCGATCTAGATCCGGTAAGATCTACACGATTTGACGGGTGCTATTTCACGAAGGAAATAACAGCCAGGGGGTACTATTTCACCAAGGAAATAGTAGCTTTTAGTTCTCGAGATCAAAGGCCAAGCTTTGATCCGGAGTATTACCTCGTGTAGATCTCAGATCTGATTTTCTCTCTCGAACTCCTG
>BQKN01017253.1:0-11521 GCA_022839385.1 Asparagus kiusianus | reverse complement strand
GAATACAGGAATTAACTCCGTGAGTCGACTCATGACAGTCATGGGTCGACTCGACCTGATGAGTCGACTCATGATGAGTCATGAGTCGACTCACGGGCTGTGAATAGGAAAATTCACAACTGCAGCTCAACCATCTCGCTCCATACTCCCTCTATACTAATCTCCATCTCCATAACTATCAATTCTAGACTACGAGGCAGAGATAAATTCATACATAGCATGGGAAACGACTATTTGCATGTTAAACCTAACATTTAACCCCTAAACGTGAAAGAGAGCATTTAATCAAAATAAAACTCATATTTTCATTTCTTTAAATAAATTCCCAGATCTGGGTTTTCATCAAAAACTGATTGGTGGGAGTTTAAAAATCTGAAACACATGATCTTTAGCATTTACACTAATAAGAACATCATTTTATATTTGATAATATGTCTTAGGCTCAATAAAACTCATGAAAAACATTTATAAATTCATAAAAAAAACTTGGGAGAGAGATTGGGCGAGATGTTACTCGCCTCAGATGTGATGAAGAACGATCCCCTTCTCTATAATCCACAAGAAGCTGCTAAAAATCCTTTGAAACGCCCTAAAATCACCAAGAACAACCCTAGGGTTTGAGAGAGGAGAGAGGGGGCTAGGGTTTCTGGGGAGAACTGATGAAAAGAGGAGCTTTCGGGTAGAGGAGCATATATATAAACAGTTAAACCCGACCCAAAACCCAAACAAACCCGAACTGAGAAAACTGGAAAACCCTCGATGAGTCGACTCATGATCACTTATGGGTCGACTCATGGGTCCTGGGTCGACTCATAGAGTGATGAGTCGACTCAGCAGAAACTCATGATAACAGGAGTTGATATCATGAGTCGACTCATGACAGTCATGGGTCGACTCAACCTGATGAGTCGACTCATGGAGTTATGGGTCGACTCATGAGCTGAAAACTGTATGCTTCGACTCTGCTGCACATGATTTCAAATTTACACACTCGACCTCATTACTGATGCACATATACATACTCAAAATCTACGGGGTCGTACATCCAAAGTGACTAGTGGGTTATAACTCATTAAATCATGAATTTTACCCTCGTCAGATTGTTTGCTAATGGGTCAAAATGAGTAATAATGACCAAAAATCGTGGATATAGCTCATGAACTCTTGACTTTTGATAATCATAAAATTATTTGACAATGGGTCGAAATGACTAAACATGGCCAAAATCATGAGTTATAGCTCACGAAATCATGAATATTTGCCCTCATTTAATTATATGACAATGAGTCGAAATGACTAAAAATGGCCCATTATTGTTGGTTATTGCTCATGAAATTGTGAATTTTGACTTTCATGAAATTACTTGATAACAGGTTAAAACAACTAAAAATGGATAAAAAATCATGGGTTTTGACTCATAAAATTGTAAACTTTGACCTCCAGTAAATTATTTGCCAATGGATCGAAATGACTAGAAATGACCAAAAATCATGGGTAGTTCACTAAATCGTTAATTTTTCCATGGTAAAATAATTTGACAATAGAGTCAAAACAATAACAAATGGCCAAAAATTATGGGTAGTTCACTAAATCGTTAATTTTTCCATGGTAAAATAATTTGACAACAGGGTCGAAACAACAATAAATGGCCAAAATTCATTGTTTATATCGTTCTTGAAATCATGCAGCTTGTAATTTGCAAAATTATTTACCATCTGTTCAAAACAACTAAAAATGGTCAAAAAATTGCGGGTTATACCTTAATCGTGAGTTTTGGCCACTGTGAAATTATGTCCTAATCAGTCAAAATGACTAAAAATGACCAAAAAGCATCAGTTGTAGCTCATGCAATAGTGAAATTTTCTACCGTGAAATTATTTTCTAGTGATTTGAAATGTCTAAAATAGCCAAAAACCATGGATTATAAGCTCATGAAGTCGTGAGTTTTAGTCTCCATTAAATTATTTGTCTACAAGTTGAAATGATTAAAAATAGCCAAAAAATCAAGGGTTAGCTCAAGAAATAGTGAATTTTGGCTTCAGCAAAATTATTTACCAATGAGTCAAAATGACTAAAAATGAGAAATATCATTGCTTAGCTCATTAAATTGTGAATTTTAGCCTTTCTAAAATTATTTGCTAACTGATTAAAATTGCTAAAACTAGCCAAAAATCATGGGTTATAGCCCATGAAATTGTAAATTTAGGCCTCCACAAAATTTTGTGCCAATGGGTCGGAGTGACTAAATATGGCAAAAAGTCATGGGTAATAGCTCAACAATCATGAATTTTGGCAACCACAAATTTATTCACCTACGAAAAATGATTAAAAATGGCCAAAAATCGTAGCTTAGGTTAGGAAATAGTGAATTTTGGCATCTGTAAAATTATTTACTAATGGGTCAACAATTAAAAATGAGGAAAACAATCAACAGTTATAAATCATTAAATTGTGAATTTTGGCCTCCCTAAAATTATTTTCCAATGGAGCGAAATTACTAAAAATGACAAAAAGTCATGGGTTATAACTCACAAATTTTTACGTTATAGCCTTCGAAAAATTATGTGTGAATGAGTTGAAATGATTAAAAATGGAAAAAAAATTGTGGGTTGCAAAATTATTTGCCAAAATGAAATTATTTGCCAAATTGGTCAAAATGACTAAAAATAGCCAAAAATAGTGGGTACTAGTTAATGCAATCATGAAGTTAGGACTCTGCAAAATTATTTATCATGGTTTGATGCAACTAAAATGACTAGTAGTCAAGAGTTATAACTCATGAAATCGTGAATTTTGCCCTCCATGAAATAGTTTGTCAATGGGGTTGAAACAACTAGAAATGGCCAGAAAAATATTGGTTATAGCTTAGAAAATCGTGAATTTTGGCCACCGCAAATTATTTGACAACAGGTCAAAAATGACTAAAAATGGCAAAAAATCGTGATTAGCTCACGAAATCGTGAATTTTTACCACCATAAAATTATTTGATAGCAAGTTCGAAGTGTCTAAAAATAACCAATAATCGTGGGTTATAACTTATTAAATCATAAAATTTGCTCTCCACGATATTCTTTGCCAATGGGTCTAAATGATTTAAAATGGTAAAAAATCATGGGTTATAACTCATGAAATCTTGAATTTAGGCCACTGTGAAATTATTTAACAACAATGAGTAAAAACGACTAAAAAGGCCAAAAATATGGTTTATAGGCTCACAAAATCATGAATATCAACCCCCATGAAATTATATAATGACAAATTGAAATGACTAAAAATATCTACCAATGGGTCGAAATAACTAAAAATGGAAAAAAAATCACGGGTTATCGCTTATGAAATCATGAATTTTGGCCATAGCAAAATTATTTGTAACAGGTCTAAATGACTTAAAAGGTTAAAAATCGCGGGATAAAGCTCATGAAATCGTTAATCTTGGTTTCTACAAAATTAATTGACGATTGATAGAAATAACTAAAAATTATAGCTTAAGAAATCGTGAATCTTGGCCGCTACAAAAATATTTGAGAACATGTCAAAATTATTTGCCACAACGAAAATTATTTGATAGCGGGTTGAAACGACTAAAAATTGCCAAAAATTCTCGATTCATAGAGAAATAAGTTTGAAAAAGAATTTTAGTTGAGTTAATAGAAACTTTAACAAATATAAATAGTTAAAAAGTTTTAAAATTACTATGCAAGTATCGTAGAAAAATATTTGGGTGAAAATTTTCACGTTTCCATGGTTGATGGTACTAATGTATCAAAATTTTCAACAATTTATGTTATTTTTCTAACACAAATGACCGCTTGTGGTATATAAGTGTTAGATCAAGTAAACTTTATGGTATTTAAATGCAAGCTAGCCTTTTATTTTCTAAAAAGAATGTAAGAATTTTATCAGAACACTATAGAAAAAACTAATCTATACCATACATGGACGATTACATTTATTGCGTAGATCAAAATAGGAGTGGTTCTGATAGGATCTCCACGGCTATAAACGTGCCAATCTATCACTTATCCAAGCTAATAAAATAGTTAAGTGGTGGTAAATGCCACTAAAGAAATAGACTAAGGGGTTTATTTGCAATTTACCCTATTGGCATTATCAAAGCAGAGCCCTGATCCCAGCTCGAATCGAACATCCCCATTTTGTAACCCGATAAAAAAAACAATGGCGATGGCGGCGGGATCCTCCGTACTCCGACGAGCCTCATCTCAGCTCATCCGCATCCCTCCTCGTCCTCTTCCCCCCTCTTCATCCTCCTCAATCGAGAACCCCTTCGCCGCGGCGGCGCGGCCTCCTTGCCTCCCCGAGGACGACTTCCCCATTGACTCCGGCGCCATGGAACTCATGGCCGTCCCCAAGAAAAAGGTAACACTGGCGACTACAGTAAAAAAGATTATCTTTTGGGTTTTCTTTTAATTAGGGTTTTTGTGGATGATTGAGGTTTTGTGTTGTTTTAGGTTTCGAAGTATAAGAGAGGGTTGAGGAATGGTCCTAAGGCCTTGAAGCCCGTCCCTGTGATTGTTCGCTGCAAGTAAGATTGACTGATTGATTTTGTTAGTTCTTGATTTTCCCCCCTCTCCGTGTTTGCATCCTTAGAGGAAATAAAATTTCTTGATACATACATCACATCTTTTCCTCACAATCACTAGCCAATATACCTCAAAAAACTTTTTAGGGATTATATTTAAGCAAGTTTAGTGTGTAATCTATTTGATGTGTTGTTGGAACTAGCATGGTATAATTAATGTTTTAGGAAATAGCAAAAGATGGGTCCTTCTTTTTGGATTGCGTTATGATGGAGATTCTAGAGGATGTTACGGCAGGGGGAGATGCGCATGATCATGTGTAAGCGCATGATCATGTGTAAGACATGCTAGAGATGGACAACACTGGTGATGTTGGTGATAATTGAGAAGCTGATAAAGATGAAGATCTAACTCCTTAAGAAGGCGAAAGACTTCAGCTTAGAAAGTTGTTGGGAAACAAACGGGGTTGATTGATTGACTTTTTCCCCCTTTCTCTCTCTGTAGATAAGATAGATTAATAAGGACAGTTCTGGGTCTTCCAAAATCTTTCACTATGAATATAATGGGTATACAAAATTTTCTCTCTAGATACTTGACTAGAGGTACACTAGCAACAAACAAGACAGAAAAGAAGACTTCAATTGAAGGTAAAAACCATGGGACCTAGTCCAAAAAAAAATCTTTCACTATGAATATAATGGGTATACAAAGTTTCCTCTCTAGATACTTGACTAGAGGTACACTAGCAACAAACAAGACAGAAAGGAAGACTTCCTTATATTCCGGAGAAGGAACACAAAAGACTAACACTCTTTTTTTTCTTTATTTTCTCTCTCTAAAACTCAAATACTCTATGATTTCAACTTCTTTATTTTTGTTACTCAGTGGCTTGCTCATCTTGTTTCTTCTGAATTGGAGGCTACTTATAGCCTCAAGAATTTAGTGTGAAGCAAATAGTTAACCTACCATAGCTTTTTTGACAACAATGTGAAGTAGACACTTGCTTATCATAGCCCCACCTTTTTAATTTTTTGTGTCCTCCAAAAAAAGACAGGACCCACACAACAATTCTCCTCCTCCTGACTATTTGGAGAGATGAATTCCTTGTATAAGAACGATACCTATGAGTTGGTGAGAATTCCTATGGGCAAAAGAGCACTGCAGAATAAGTGGGTCTTCAAACTGAAGAAAGACGAAGAAAAAATGTTGGAGTACAAAGCATGGTTGGTCGTCAAAGGTTCGCAGCACAAGAAATGAGTTGACTTTGACGAGATTTTCTCTCCAGTTGTGAAGATGATGTCTATCAGGACAGTTGTGAAGAAAGACGAAGAAAAAACGTTGGAGTACAAAGCATGGTTGGTCGTCAAATGTTCGTAGCACAAGAAATGAGTTGACTTTGACGAGATTTTCTCTCCAGTTGTGAAGATGATGTCTATCAGGACAGTTCTGGGTCTTACAGCAAGCCAAGACCTCGAATTCGAGCAACTCGATGTGAAGATCACATTCCTCCATGATGATTTAGAGGAGGAGATTTACATGGTACAACTAGAGGGATTCAAAGTGAAAGGAAAGGAGGATACGGTCTGTAAGCTGAAGAAGAGTCTTTACGGGCTCAATCAGACACCACAACAATGGTACAAAACATTTGACTCATTTATGGTGGGTTATGGGTATACGCATACAGTTGCATATTCATGTGTCTATATTCGGAAGTTCACTGAAGGTAACTTCATCATTCTTTTACTATATGTTGACGACATGCTCATAGTTGGATAGGATGCAAAGATGATTCGAATGTTAAAAGAAGAATTATCTAAGTTATATGATATGAAGGATTTGGGACAGCACATCAGATCCTAGGCATGCAGATTATTCGAGATAGGATAACAAAGAAGGTATGGCTATCTTAAGAAAAATATGTTGAACGGGTGCTTGAATGATTCAACATGAAAGATGCTAAGCCTGTTATCACACCTCTCACAAATCATTTTAAGCTCAGCAAGAGAAATTGTCCAACTACTGAAGAAGCAAAGAAAGCAATGGCGGATATTCCACACTCCTTTGCGGTTGGGAATCTGATGCATGCTATGATATGCACACGGCTGGACATTGCTCATGCAGTTGGCGTTGTGAGCAGATATATATCAAATCCTAGAAGAATACACTGGGAAGCAGTGAAGTGGATTCTCATACACTTGAAGGGCAGTTCAAGGTTGTGCTTGACATTTAGCAGTTCCAAACCAATTCTGGAAGGCTATATAGATGCAAATATGGTAGGAGATCTCGATAACAGAAAATCTATATCTGGATATTTATTTACTTTTGTAGGGGAGTTATATCTTGGCAGTCTAAGCTGTAAAAGTGTTTCTTTGTCTACAATAGAAGCATAGTACATCGCAGCTGCAAAAGCAAGCAAAGAAATACTGTAGATGAAAAGATTTCTCCACGAATTGGGTTTGAAGCAGGATAAGCACATCGTACATTATGACAGTCAGAGTGCCATTGATCTTAGCAAAAATAGTATGTATCATTCCCGTACGAAGCATATTGACGTGAAATACCACTGGTTACGAGCTGTAACAGAAGAGTAGCAGATGCTACTGCAAAAGATCCATACCAATAGGAACTCTGCCGATATGATGACGAAGGCCGTTCCCAGGAACAAGTTTGACCTTTGCGTAAAGCTCTCGTTGAAATGGACCTCTTCAGATGGTTGGGAGGGGAGAATTGTTGTGTTTGTCCCGCCTCTTTTGGAGGACACAAAAAATCAAAAAGGTGGGGCTATGCTAGCAAGTGTTTGCTTCACATTGTTGTCAAAAGAAAAAAAAAGAAAAAAACATGGGGCGGTGCAAGTGTTTGCACATGTGAAATAAAAAAAAGGTTAGGTTATGGTAGCTGAGCTGTCTGCTTAACACTAAATTTCTAAGGCTATAAGTAGCCTCCAATTCGGAAGTAGAAAGATGAGAAAGCTAGTGACCAACAAAAATAAAGAAGTTCATATCATAAAGTATTTGAGTATTAGATTAGAGAGAGAAAAGAGAGAGAAAAAGAAAGAGTGTTAGTCTTTTGTGTTCCTTCTTCAGAGTAGAAGAAATCATCTTTTCTGTCATGTTTGTTGCTAGTGTATCTCTAGTCAAGTGTCTAAAGAGGAAACTTTTTATACCCATTATATTCATAATGGAAGATTTTTTTAGATTAGGTCCCGTGATTTTACCTTCAATTAAAGAGTTTTCCATGTTAAAAATACTAGTGTCCTGCTGAATTTTTTTGGTCGTTTACTTATTATTTGCCTTATTAATCTATTTTATTTACAAATGAAGGGGGAAAGTCAATCAATCAACCCTGTTTGTTTCCCAACACGTTATGCATTATTTTTCGCTTATATTAGCATGTATAAACAAGAGCGTGGGTATTGGTTAGAAAAGATAAATTTGAGATTAAACAGGGTGTAAACAGGTAGACCATGGATTCTAGTTTATTTGCATATTATCCTCGATTTTCTAGAGGCCTGTGTTTACTAATACTGGGGAATACCAATTTAAAAATAAAGGCATGAATGTCCTAGAAAGCTTTGGCTGTTGATGGAAATTCTATGTAACGCTCAAGAGATATTTGTAATTTTTGTAGTGTTGAGGCATGTTCAAATCATGTAGACTGAAGTTGATAACTAAAGCCCATAATTGCTTCATATGAATTGGAGCTTATATGAACTAGATGTTGTAGGGTATAAGTTCATTATTAACCCGCCACCTCACCCCCCCCCCCCCCTTTTTTTTTTTCATGCCTGTACACAAAAAAGTAGAACATTCATTTTTCTCTAATTCAGAAGTTAAGCATCCATAATAGCTGAAGCAACGTAATATTTGATCCTTTTTCTTCTTTATGATGTTGATTGTGCAATGGATTCTTCTGTCTGCAAGCTGTATATCTATTTTGTTTAATTTTACATAATAATTAGGCCTGTTAATGGGATTGGGAGCTCAATGCTTGATAGAAAGGTTTACATGTAGTGGATGACAATCTAAACAAGCAGAGCAGGAATAGAATGAGCTTATTTTGATAGTACAAGCTTGGATAGAATTGGAATGGGCTTGGTGTGGCTCAATCTAGAGGTTATTCAAGCGGCTAATGCTAAACAAGCGGCTTAGAATCTTATGTTATTGAAATCTTGAGCCATATTGTTTGGGATATTTTCACCTAAGTGAAAAGACTTCAGCTTCAAAACAAATAATGCTTAAAACTATGAATTAAGCAACTTCTTGCCTCTTGATATCTTGGATTTGTTGTTTTTATACACCTTCAGAAAGCTGAAGGCTTGGCTTGCTCTCACTGAGAGCTTGGCCCAGGTTTAATGAGCAGAGTTAAGCAGAAAACTTTTACGCACTGTTTTAAAGGCAAAAAAGTGAGGTCAAGGCAATGAGGTCTTATGTTACCTGAGACGAGAGGCACCAAAAAAGGCGATCACCTGAGTGAACCAAGGCAATAGATATTCAAAAAAAATCATAAACATTACAAATAATTTGCAAATATCAATAAATAGCAACATGACAAATTAATCACAGTCTATCTTACCTGGGTACTTCTAATTTGACGCTGTACCCGTACCCAACACATATCCATACTCGTACCCAAACTCTTTGGGCACTCATTGCATATATACATATATTATTCGGGCATGTAATCAATATACAATACATGTTTTAATTTAAAACACTAATCATACATTTTTGGGCATATATTCTACACTTCACACCCACTTCTTGAAACTCGTTGGACATATGTCAGGATCCGAATTATGATTTTGAAAGGATCGTTGGATATCTAGTTAAAAAACTAGTGATTTTCCAACTTATAATCCACATAATAAACAAACATAAAAATGTTATAGGAATTTTAATTCTCGTCATTGGTCTCATATAAATTATAAATTTCAATATATAATAAATGTGTATATTTATATTTATATAGTTGTGTCCATGTACCTTATCTTTTGCAAATTTGCAATGTCCCATACCCATGCAATATAGATCACAACCAAATTTTCAAAGTCACAAATCTAACAAGTGATAAATCACCTAAATGAAGTAGTAAATAATAAATATTGAATAGGGATATTAACTAGTAATTGTGAACACATGTAATTAAGCAACAAATTTTGAACTTAAGGTTCAAATTGTGGCATGTCCTCAAAATGATATAGGTAATAAAGTACATTTTAACCAAAAAAAGCAAAAAATCACAATGAAAAAGGAAACACACAAATTCAATAACAAAAACATACTTTATTTTATCGGACACCTTTCGGACCTACAAAATTTTGAAATAGAGACAAACACCTCACGCCTTACATCACATGCCTTAGGCAAGCGCCAGAGGTTGCCAAGGCAAGGTCACAGAGCGCCAAGGTTAGCTCTTGAGGCACCAAAAGGTGATGGCCTTAGTAACCTTTATCACTTGGCAATACGTAAGGCGCTAAATTACAAGATTTTCTCATCCTGAGGTGCTAAGGTGCATCGCCTTTAAAACACTAAGTTTTACGCTTGTTTTGATAATCGAGTGAGCATGAACAACCTAATATCTAATTGTTTTGGTTCGTTAATAGGCATTCTCCATTTCATTAATAGTCACTTTTTTCTCTCTTCATTTCCTCTTTTCGAACTGTAATCCATGGTACTGTTAGTTGTAAATTATAAAATACAGAAAGCTTATAAATATAAACTGAAAAATATGGCTAACAGAAATGTAAATGAATGAACTAAAAGTTATCTTAATAGTGTTTAATCATAACAGGATGCGTTATAAGCTATGTAAATTGGACTATAGATTAATCACTGTAAGCTGAACAACTTTTCAGAAAGCCAGAGGCAGGTTGGTTTATATCAGCTTATCCTTTGAACTGATCTGAGTGTGCATTTGATTAACTAATGTGCAAGTGTGAGCTATGCTAGCCACAGTCGCGAGTGGCTTTCACTCTCGCTGTGGAGGGGACACATGTTCCTAAAGCGACGTGTATTCCCGCCACAGCGCGAGTGATAGCCACTCGCGACTGTGGCTAGACCTTCTCATGCAGGTGTTGCTTATGTTTGGCAACACACGTTAGTTTTCTATAACAATGTACATAAAGTCGTGTATCTCCTTGCCAATTACGTACTTACCTCCGTTATATCTCACATGTCACCATGAGTGAATCATTAGAATATGTTAGAGGTCCCAACTCATTTCAAACACTTCGTTTTAAGTGCTGCAAAATATAATATTCCAACTAAACCTTTCTGGAAACATAAGATCTCTCGGTAGAGGAGCTCGACTTGACTTTTGAAGCTGTGAACTTTCTATGAAGTTTGGGTAATGAAACATGGTTGCTTGATGTTTTTGCAGAGCATGTGGTCGAGTGAAGTTACCACACTTTTACTGCTGCAGCGGAGACAGGGGTGTAGGGAGCTCGGGTTCTTCCCCTGCTTGATGAAAACACTTCCTGGAAAGTGGTGTACAAGGCTCTATCATTCTGCATTTTCTAGAAAAAAAAGATTTTTGCTATTTGAGAGTTTACATATTTCACTGCAGGTCTTCAAATTGTGGGATCTAATAATTGCCCTTTAGATTGTATTTTGATGGAAGGCCTAGGATTGCGCTCGCTATTGAATTCACTTGAAGTTATATTGAGAAACTTGATGCTTCCTGAATCATTTTTTGCCTCTTGATGGTTCAGGATCCTCTTTGTTTGGTCTAACAATTTATATTATAGTTCTTCTCCACAGTGATTAGCATTTTAATATAATGTAATTTTGAGGTTCTTTAGCGTAAAGCGCTACTGCGTTTGGACCGAACCAAGCCAAGCACAGATTTAGCGTATATTGCATATTCAGAGCAAAGGAAAATAACCACTACCATCTACATAATACTATTCAAGCTAAACAAACTCGTATGTGCCTCATGCTGTTAAGTTACTAAAATTATTTGGCTCGCGGTTCAACCGCGAGCC
>BQKN01017231.1:0-13103 GCA_022839385.1 Asparagus kiusianus | reverse complement strand
TAACAAGGCATAGGTACGAACTAGAATGAACCAAGATAAGTATAATATGGAACTTACACACAATAGTGTCATGCAACCTGGGACATATGTGACCCTTTGCTTCTTCTTTCCCTCCAAAGCAACTCCAATGCCCCTGATAATTTCATCATAAAAAAACTTGGCCTATGAAACAGAATTGACCCTCTCAATGCTATCCAGGTACCTGAGTAAGGGTCTAGGGATACCTTCCCCGGCTCTGGGACTCCATATCATAGAGCATTGGTATAGGATTTGTAACAGAACAAAATCCTGGATATCCCGCTTTGCTGTAGATTCAGCTAGCCGTTCCAGTAGCCCTTCAAGGTGTTTACGTTGGGTGGTTTCTGCTTTTTTTAACTTCTTACTCTCTTCAAAAATGAAAAGATTAGCGAAGTATTCCACACATATTCTGCTTCCTAAGTCCTAATTGTTACTTATAACTTCCCCATAAATTAGGAAATGAGTATGGTTATGGACCCATTGCAAATCAAAACTAACATTTTTCATACACCCACTTTTTGAATCAGGTATAGAAAATGTGTTATTATCTTTGTCAAAAAAGCTCAGCAACAGCTCAAGTGTGGGCCGATCAGGCGTAGGAGCCCCAAATAATATATAGTGCTGAAATATAGAACCGCAGTATGCATCCCTATGCCACTGACGAATCTTCGGGGCAATACGCTTCATGAATTCCCAATAGGCACTTATATTGGCGGTTAACCTTAGGGATTCTCCTCCTGCACCTGTTAGAGCAAATTTTTCCCTGCAAATGGATTTCAAATTTGTAAGTTCAATAAGACCTATGAACTCATATTAGACCTAACACTAACGGGAACAAAATAGAGCTAACGCGCATGTTCAATAGAACTAACATTGGACACAAACTAGAACTAACATTGGTCTCAAATTTAGAACTAACATTGGACTCAAATTAGAACTAACATTGGACTCCAATTAGAACTAACATTGGTCGCAAACTAGAACTAACAATATTGGGGTAAAACCTAGCCATTGCCGTTGCCGAATACTGAATAACATACATAACACTTACTATTTTTTTGAGGGGGGTTTGTTCGTACGACCAGCTATTGACGTTCTCCTCCTTTTCTGGGCTCGATATTGTATTGCCTCCTTTTGCATTTCGATTAGGGGTTGTGTAGCTTCCTTCGCGCTGCCAACCGCCGATGAACCGTCTTTGCCCTTCGATTCGGCTCGACAAACGATCTCATAGTTGTTCGCGTGGAAAATCGTGTTCTTCTTCATTGAGGATTCCATTACAAACTTTGAAAACAACTTTATGCGTTTTACAAATATCCGGTCTTTTTATAAGAGCCGGTTACAATGGAGATCGAAATAAAGAAAGAAACAAAAAATTACAACTTTCCTTTGAACAGATCGCGAGCTCCTGTTTTGCGGTCGCTCGCTTTGTGGGGTTCTTTGCCTGCGCCGGGGTTATGTGCCGTGGACCACCGCGTGATCTCGATCAAAACAGATCTACGACGTATTACGGGTACTATCTCGCCAAGGAGATAATAGCCGGGAGGGATCGTTTCGCCAAGGAAACGACCGCTCGAATCTCGGGATCAAAGGCCAAGCTTTGATCCGGAGTGTAGGGACATAGATCTGAGGATTAGCTTCTTCGAACTCTTGTCTTTTTTGTTGTTGCGGGTGCTCGCCAAAAACCGAATCCGAGGGTCCAAGTCTTCAAGCCTTCACAATTCCGAGTTGAGGTGACAATCCGGCAGAGTTTCGGCTCTTTAGAAGTTCAACCAAAAGTCTTCCAAAATAAACAACCACCCCCCTATTTATAGCCTCTCTGAACTGTGCGTTTGTGCACAAGAGAGAGGGGGGGAGTCGGGCCACCTCAGGGTGGCTCGGCCACCGAGCCACCCTGGGGTGGCTCGGCTTGGGCCGAGCCACCCCGGGTTGGCTCGGCTCGAGCCGAGTCCCCGGGTGTGTTTCGTTTTCCGTCGTTTTCCCGTTGTTCGGTTGTGTCCGTGATTCGGTTGTTCGTTTGATTTGTTCGGGTTCTTGATTTGATAGCCCGAGTCCTCATTTGGCAGTAAATCCGCCTCGGTGTTTGAGTTCAAGTCCGTTTTTTTGTTGGACGACTCGTTAACTTTCTGAACCGTTGGATTGGTTCCACACGCGAACGCATCCCATTGCTTGCGTGCCTCATCGCCTCGTTGGCTTGTTTCGTCGCTCGAACGTCCGTTGATTTGTCGGTTCCTTGTGTCGAGCTATGCTAAGGGACCTATAGGCAGTTTTATACGTCTACAGATACCCCCTCCAAAGCGTTCCAGCCTCATTCTTTTATAGAAGAGTCTGGAATGCTTTGGATATGATTGCCCCTACTCCTTGTCGGTGTAACGGGACCTGGAACGACTTTTGTTCTGTATTCCTTCACTCCTTCAGGCTATTCGGTGCTTTGTCGAATGCTTGTAAGGATTCCGGTGCTGCATTTATTATCTGACCGTTGTCGGAATTTGAACTTTGAAGTCGATTCCTGATTTTCCAATCTTTTAGCTCGTGCTCATTGGTTCGACGTACAACTAACCCTCGATTATTGGCGTTGAGTCTTCATTTGTGACGCGTTGTCCGGCGTCGTGTTATTGAGTTATCCTTAAGAATATTTTTAGAAAAATATTCTCCAGGAACTTCTCAATAAAAATAGGGAATAGTTTATACTCGTATACCTTATTGGAGTATTTCCGTGCTCAAAATGAGCTGAACCGGCTTGAAAATGAGCCAAAAAAGGCAGTAATTTGACTCGAAAAAAATTTCTTCCGTTCCTTCCGAATGTATGGGAGAGACAGGCATAAACCAAGGATGAGACCCTCAGTTGATTTGAAGTCGTTTCGACGCTTAATTCGGTCTCTTTTGAACTGATTTGGACTGGTCCGGTTCGGTTCAACTTGGTTCACCTTATAAAAAGGGATCCATTTTTTCTTTTTCTCCTTTTCCTCTTCTCCTCGAGCGTCTTTTCTCCTCGAAACTTTGATAGTTGTCCCAGATCTAGGCTTCCTTTTGATCTTGGACTGAAAAATCCCTCGAAAAACCATTTTTTAGAATTTCTCTCAGGCCCCTCGAGCACGTGGTGAAAGTTTCCTAAAAGATCCCATCTTTATTGGATCTCGAGCCTTTCTTCAGGTAAATCCTCCACGATTTTGATCTTTTTCATGCTCAATTTAATTTATGTACTTGTGGGATCGCATGTGAGGGTTGAAGGTGTGATTTGATGGCTCGAGTTAATCTTTCAAGGGGGTAGTTCTGATAAAAAAGTGGTCTTTTTTCTAGATCTGACCTCTTTTAAATTATTTTGCAGCTTGTCATGTCGCGCGCTACGAGAGGTCGTTCCCCTGCTATGCCGGCTGATGGCGCGCCTCCCTCCTATGCTGGAGAGCTATTTTTGGTAGTATTTGGAAATTTACAAATTAGTTCCTATTTTCTTGTAAATTTACAAATTGGTCCCATTTTACCCCACGTTGTTCTCCTTGGCGAGGCAATCGGGAAGAGCCTCGATTCTCCTTGGCGAGGATCGACGCTTTAAAGATATGTTTTGCTTGGTCAAAACCATATCTCAAAATTAAAGGGGGCGATTTGACGCTACATTACGCTTTATAAGGCAGGGATATGTTGTCGACATACCCTGTTTTGTGATTGCACAATGTGGCCAAATCGTCTCACCCTTTATAAGGCAATGACTCTATCTTAGCTATTTGTAAGATGAGTTCAATTTCCTTTTATAATCGAGACTAACCAGTGTTTGATTGTCTACTTTGCAGTGGGGTACCCTTCTGGCTCATTCTCGTCCCACGCAGTATATGGGCGTCGTGGTGAGTATTACTCGATTTCCGACGATCCTTCTCCTATTCCAGCTACTCCTCAGTTTGTTTCGGGCACATCTACTGAGGTTACCCAAGTGGTGAAGGAAGGTGGGCATCGAACTCTTCGCCAGCTGATTACAGATGCGCCTTTCGTGAAGGACGCCAGCTCTACCCAGCCTCTTCGGAAGAGCGATTTCTTGTTTGGCGATTCTGTCGACGATCTAGATGCCGTATTCATTGATGCTGAGCAGTGGCTCCATAAGATTGGCAGCAGATTCATGTACTTGCCGGAGATTCCTCGTCATCGTTCGTTGACTGAGCTCAGGCGTCAGGCTGTGACACGGGAGATGTCGTGGCACTTGACGGAAGATCATGAGAGTGTCCATTGTGGCTACATCACCCATCAGGCAGCTCCTGGCTCGAGCAGGAGTCACATCACTGGATTGCATCCCGGAGTAGTGGGACTAGATGCGCCACCACGTAACGAGCTCCTCGCCATCGCTTCTACTTTGAGGAACCGTCTTGCTGCTCTAGGACGTGAGATGTCCGCGACGCGTCACAGGTTTTATGGTTGGGTCCACTCTTCGGACAAGTCTTGGTGGACCCGTATGACGACATATGTCTTGAGCCGATGGGGCGAAGAGTTGCACGCTTGTGGCTTATATGCAGCTATCCGTGCCACCATGTATGGCTTGCCGATCAGTTTGAGGCATTTTTGTGCTTTGTTCGAGCTATATAATCCAGACTCGAACACTTTTCTGACCCGACAAGGGGAGTTGGGCTTGGCTCTTCATGAGATGCACAGGATTTCTGGATTGCCCATGGGACAGATGCTATACCAGGAGTACTTTCCCTCTAATCATGAGTTAAGCCAGCTGAAGGATCGCATGCCCGACCGTTATGAGACCCTATGGGACCTCACTTGTTATTATCACATTGCTTTGGCGCAGTCTGAGCCTTTAGCAAAGAGAACCAAGGTATGTGTGAGTCTGAGGCAGTTTGCCAATTATCTGTTCAGGAATCTGGAGAGCAGCTCCGGCGAGGATATTTGTGAGTTAGCCACACTCACTCCCTCAGAGGTGAATAATCTAATGAAGAAGACCGACTCTCATTCTTATACCGCTAGCAGTCCTGAGGGTGGTTTCTCCGCAGGGACCAAGTTCAAGTCATTCTTATGGCATGCGACCGCCCCGATCCGACCGATGACTCTTCTTGCCGGCTTTCTTGCTATCTGGTTGAAGAAGTGTGTGGTTTCATATCAGTCTTGCGACGCCTTGCCACTGGAGGTACTTTACCCAGCGGTTCAGCTCGCCTATAAGAAAGATCTTTCCCTTCTTCCGGCGATGGTGACTAACATTCATCGAGGACTTCGACAGCTTTCCAGTGCCTTCACACGGAAGGAAACCGATTCGCCAGGTCAGATTCCCACTCTAAAGGTGGAGCTTCCATATGCTTATTTGATGGCTTGGTTCGTCCTTCACCGTTCAGACATGATGTCAGTGCCGAACACCATAGACCACTTTGTTCCCCTGCTACAGTTGCTTGAGAATGGCAGGTGGGAGGGCCGCGGATTCTCTGACGTCAGACAGCAGCTGCAGGTCCACAAGTGTTGGGCATTCTCCACTTGTTTTCCACAGTTCTCCGGCCGATACGGCGAGTGCTTGATGGATGATGAGAAGACGAGAGAGTACCGGACTCACTTAGACATCGGCTGCTTCAACTGGCTAGTGAACATTAGGCCCGGCTATCTGATCTTCCGGGTGAGGGATCAGTGCTTCATAGAGCAATATCTACCTTGCCGATTTGCTCGCCAGTTTGGCTATGATCAGCTCTACATCGGGAATCCTCGTCAGCAGTTTCGGACCCATAGTGCTTTGGTAGACGGTCTCCGTGCATGGTTGTGGACCGTGACTGGCTGTACCGGTGCTCAGTTCAGCCTCCCGAGTATTGACCGGCAGTTGAACCTTACTTTCTTGAGCTGCAAGTGGTTATTAGCAGCTAACAAGACTGTCCCCGTGAAGCCGATTGCAGAGATAGAGGCTGAGGAAGCTTCTCAGCTTGATTCCCGTAGGATTCGGGAGAACGCTCGGGCACAGAGGATACGGAACAAGACTCGCCGGATTAATGAAGAGGGCCAGAGGACATTCCATTCCACAGATGAGGCTTCAGGCGGAGATCCTGAAGATTATGATGACTCTTCTGAGCGAGGTTTGCACTTCATCTTCTTCTTCTATCTTTCAGAAGTATCGAAACTGACTATGGTTTGATGTTTCAGGGACCACAGTTGATCATGATGAAGAGTTTCGTCCTCCTCCTCAGGCGAGACCTTCGATCCCCACTGCTAGGCGGAAGAGGTTAGCTCGTAAGCCGCGTGCAGCTTCCCGAGCCTCAGATATGGACTTTGCCGGCGACGATCCTGTTAGTGGCAGAGGTAACGTCTATTCTCTGAACCATTTTCTTGGTCATTCTGCACATTGACTTATGCTCTTCCATTTCTATATAGGAGTGCGTGGGGAGAATGAGATGAGTCCCGATCCTATTCCCGTATCTCCCGATGAGCTTGACCCACTACCCCCTGTAGAGAGGCCTACAGGGGTTGCTGACATTAGAGAGGAGGTCAATGTAGGACCCGATTCCGTGAATCAAGGTACATCTAACACTGACAATGTATTTCTTTAAATAATACCCAAAGGAATTTGGGGTATCCTCTAACTGTTTTCTGCTTCTTGCTCCTTCAGATAATTTGCAGGAGGCGAATCTTGGAAATGAAGAGGCTAATGCGCCCAGGAAAGGTAATTCATTCCCATTGGTTGTGGTCTCTTCATTCTTCTTTGGCACTTATATTTTTTTTATGTCAGATTTCTCGATTGACGATTTTGACGAGGGGAGCCTATTTGCGGACACTCCTATGATGCGCTACATATATAGCTCTCCTCAGATCGATGACCAGTTACCAGAGGATATGTTTTCTGAGCCCGCTTTCGCTGAAAATCCCGAGGATGGTTCCTTCGAAAGTATGTGCCTCTTTCTGAGTCAATTATAGGACTAGCCAATTTTGACTAATACGGCTATAATGAGACGCCTCTGTGAATTCCGTTTTGAATTTGATAGGAGCTTTTGCTGAGGAAAATCCTGTTGAACCAGCTGCGAGACCAGCTCCACCAGTTGATACATCTGCAGCCGTCACATCTTCACCGCTACCCCCAGCGGCTCGGGAAGGTATGAATTAAGTAACTGAAAGTATTACTTATTTATTTCTCAAGGCCACTTTTGACGAATTTTTCCTTCTTTGTGTAGGGGTTTCTTCTCGGCTCCATGTCCTTGTGAAGGAGTTGCTATCAGATAACGATCCTGAGAAGATCATCATCTGTATAGAAGTCCGCTCCTTCTTCTCCTTCGTGAATGCCATGATTGGCAAGCTCTTCCACGATGGACTTTCCCTTCCCCAGTTCAAGCCTTTCCTAGATCCCAGAATTAATTCAATAAGAGAAGCAGGATATCCAGATCTGGCGAAGGCAATAGTCGACGACCTCGACTGTTTAGAGCGTGAGCTTCAGACGTTTCGTGAGCTCCGGGATGCAGGTGCCTCCTCCTTTATTGCTGTTGAGCTGGATGCTCGCCTACAGTCACTGCGCGAGACTCAGATGGTTGCTGAGCTCGAGATTCAGATGCAGCGGGACCGAGTAGATCGAGTTGGGACCGACCTTACTGCTAGATTGTCTTCGCTTGCCGAGCTCGACCTTTCTGTTACCTCTTGTGCGACCGAGATAGACCAGCTCAGAAGAGCACTCCGTGAGAAGGAGGGGGCCATGGATATTCTTCAGATGGCGAGAGCACAGGCTCAGCAGACCTGCACTGCTATATCTGATGAGTTGACATCCTTGAGGCAGAAGCTAGTCGAGACAGAGGAGATTGCTTCGAAGACTTCAGCCACCACTGAGGATTCTATCAGAGCTGAGCTTAGACAAGCTTATGATGAGAAGCTGTCTAAGATTAGTCAGCAGATTTTTGACCATGGGCATGATGTATGATTTTGTTTACTGAGTACTCTGACTTTTGATTCTCTTTTAGTGACACTGGTCTTTTTATCTTTATTATGATTCGTCATTCCGTTTGAAATGATTGACCACAATATTCATAGGATTTTTGGCAAACCCTCAGCCATCAACGGGTTTGATATGCCTTTACCGACCACCGTTTGAGTCGGGCTAGCATGCGAATTGTTTAAATCCGCTCGCATGTAACGTTGCGCTCAGAGATTGAATTCTCTGAGACTTCGCGCTATGATGTCGAATACATAGACTTCGCCATTGTTACGGGAATAGGCTACCCGGCGATACGTGTTAGGTGTTGACTTTAGGATTTTTGGCTAACCCCCAGCCTTCAACGGATTTGATTAGCCTTTACCGACTACCGTTTGAGTCGGGCTAGCGTACGGATTGTCTAAATCCGTTTCACACGTCACGTTAAGCTAAAAGAGTTAACCCTTTTAGTACTACGATATTGAATACGTAGACTTCGTCTTTTTCTTGTGAAAAGACTAAACAGCAACGTGTATGAGACGTTGACTTAGGATTTTTGGCAAATCCTCAGCCTTTAACGGATTTGATGTGCTTTTACCGACTACCGTTTGAGCCGGGCTTACATGCGAATTGTTTTAATCCGTTCCGCATGTGACGTTGTGCTAAGGGAATGAACTCCCTTAGACTTTGTGCTACAACTTGAAATATGTAGACTTTGCCATTGTTATGGGAATAGGCCACCCAACAACGTGTCTTAGACGTTGGCTTATCCCTACTTAGGCTTTGGGATAAATGTCCCCAGAGTCAGACTCTGGTATCTCTTTCTACGAGTAGAGATTAAACCGGCGGCGCGTATTAGGCACCGACATATCTGTAGGCGTATAAAATTGCCTATAGGTCCCACAATACAGCTCGACGATGCCAATTCAACAAACGGACCATCGAGCGACGTATCCAAGCACGACCATTATCCCGCCAACGTCGAAGCCAAGCCATATGCAACGGAGCAGGTTAACGAGGTGACGAAGCCAACAAATCGCACCCAAGCAGTGGAATGCATCCACTCGCACGCGGAATCGAACCAACGTTTCGGGGAATCATCGAGTCATCTAAACAAGAGCGAACTCGGTAATATAACGATCGAATCAAGATCGGTTTCGGACTCGAACTCAGAAGTGGGTTTACTGCCAAATCAGGAATCGGATCAAAACGAATCGAATCCGAACAAGTCAACAACACAACCGAATCGAAGTCCAAATCAACAACGAATCGGAACCGGAAACACCGGAAAACCCAAAATGACGAAACGAACCAATACCCGGGAACTCGGCCGAAACCGAGCCAACCCGGGGTGGCTCGGTGGCCGAGCCACCTAGGGGTGGCTAGGCTCAGAACTGTGCATATGCACAGTTCTGAGTGCCTATAAATAGGCCAGGTGTTTGTTCATTTTAGAGGTTGGATTTTGGAGGAGGCGAAGCCCTGCTGGATTGAAGACTCAGATCTAAACAAGATTCAAACATCGAAGGCTTAGGAGACTTGGATTTCCAGATCCGGTGCTCAGCGATCGTCAACGCCAAATAAGGCAGGAGTTCGAGAGGATCGGATCTTCAGATCTACACGATCACACTCCGGATCTAAGCTTGGTTCTTAGATCCCGAGATTGAGCGGTTGTTTCCTTGGTGAAACAATCCCTCCCGGCTATTATCTCCCTTTGCGGAATAATACCCGTTATATCGTGTAGATCCGACCGGATCGAGATCACGCGGTGGTCCACGGCAAATAACCCCGGCGCAGGCAAAGAACCCACACAAAGCGAGTGACCGCAAAACAGGAGCTCGTGATTCGTTCGACAAACAAGGATAAAAGTTGTAATCTTTCTTTTTCTTATTTTTGATTTTCATTGTAACCGGATCTTATAAAAAGACCGGATCTTTTGTAACCGATAAACTGTTATCAAGAGTGCAATGATATCAATGAAGAAAGGCACAAATTTTCCCGCGAACAATATCCTTTCTTAGGATTCAGGATGAAATTCCCCACGCGTGTGAGGCATGGATTTTGGTGTTATTAATAACAACCAGCCACAATGTTGAATATGTGGACGAGTGTTCTTTTTAACGGTTAAGAACTAACCGGCTGCGCGTGTTAGGCGCTGACTTATCCTTGCTTAGGTTTCAGGATAAAGTACCCCAGAATCGAACTCTGGTGTCTTTTTCAATCGGAAAAAGACTAACCGGCAGCGCGTGTTAGGCGCAGACTTATCCCTTCTTAGGATTCGGGATAAACTTCCTAGGATGAATCCTAAATTGGAAAGGAGTTGGTGTGGGAAAGGAAGAATTTTATATTCTGTTTCCCGAGCAAGGAAAGAAGAATTTTATATTCTGTTCCTTGATTCTGGAAAGGAAGAATTTTATATTCTATTTCCAGGGAAAGAAGGAAACTAGAAGTGGGATCTCCACTCCGAGAATCCGGAAGATCTAGATAAACTTACCTTTTATAGGATTGGTTATCTGATCGAAAAATGAGCTCTTCGTTTATCGAAGTGAAATTTCAACTTCGGTTATAACCATGCGACAGTTTAACCAAAGAGAAAGAAATGGAGTTCTTTCGTTTATTGAAAGAGGACTCCGGACTGAAAGAGGACTTTTTCGGTGGACCCACTGTCAATTGAAATCGATCAGTGAGGGATTTTGGTGGAAAAATAAATTTGGGTTATTCTCTAGAATATTAAGTGTAATATTCTTCGAGGAACTTCCCGATAAATGAGTTGTCCTGAACGTACTAGGGATAGTACTTCTTCAGGAACTTCCCATTTATTGGCATTAATTGCCTGATACCCTCTAAAGAAATTAAGCGGTAAGCACCGTTTGAATAAACTGTGTCTATTACAAATGGTCCTTCCCACTTAGGTTCGAATTTACCTTTCTTCTTAGAGGTGAGGATTATTGGTCGACGAGCAGCGAGGACCAGATCTCCTTCCTTGAAGCTTCTTTGGCGAACCCTTTTGTCAAAAGCTCTGGATATCCTGGCCTGATAGAACTCAATGTGTTGTTGAGCTTCCAAGCGCCTTTCGTCCAGCCTTTCGAGTTCTTCGAGACGCTTCTGATGCTGCTCTTCGGTCGTCATCTCCGTTGCGAGAGCGATCCGAAGGGAGGGGATTTGAATTTTCAGGGGTAGCACAGCTTCACATCCGTATACCAACGAATATGGGGTAGCTCCCGTGGGTGTGCGTATGGTAGTGCGATAAGCCCAGAGTGCTTCTCCGAGTTTATCGTCCCAATCTCGCTTGTTGGTTTTCACGAGCTTTGACAGAATCTTGATGATCGTCTTGTTGAAAGCTTCAGCTAACCCGTTCGCAGCGGGGTAATAAGCTGTCGACGAAACATCTTGGATCTTGAATTTGTCACAGAACCTAATGAAGGCGTTGCTTATGAATTGCGGACCGTTGTCATGAATGATCCGCCTCGGCACGCCGTGTCGGTATATGACATGATGCTTGATGAAGTTGATGACATTGTTCGTCTTCACTTCTTTAAGCGGAATGGCTTCAGCCCACTTTGAAAAGTAGTCGGTGATAGCGAGAATAAATCGATCACCTTTGACTGAAGGAGGAAAGATAGGACCGACAATATCCATACCCCATGTCTCGAATGGACAAGACGTGGTTGATGTGTGTAATCGCTCCGGTGGTTGGTGCATATAATTCGCATGCACTTGACAAGCGTGACATTCTCGTGCGTACTCGATCGCGTCGCGAACCATTGTTGGCCAGAAATATCCCATTCTTCTGATTCGATCGTACAGCTTGGGACCAGGCTGATGCGCACCACATTCTCCTTCATGTGCTTCCTTAAGAACTTCTTTTGCTTCTTCGTTCGAAAGGCATCGGAGAAGCAAATCATCATACCCCCGGCGATATAGCGTACGGGTTTCGGTATTGTAAAAGAACCGCGGAGCTCTGCGGCGAATAGATTCTTTTTCCTTTACGTCTTCCGGCAAAATACCGTATTGGACATAATCGATGATGGGAAAACGCCAATCTCGGGACTCAGACCCGATTTGGGTTGAGTTCACCTCTTTGGCGTTCTCGTTTTTATCATCCTCCTCTTCAACCTCCATATCGTATATAGGTATGCAGAGTTGGTGTGATCTCACCGTGACTAGCAGTTCAGTTTCGGGCGGTTGCGCGAGTGATACTGCTAGTGCTGCCAGTGCATCTGCATAAGCGTTCTGAAGACGCGGGATGTATTCAATGTAAAATTCTTCAAAAGAATCTGCCATTCTAACGGCCTCCTGGTGGTATGGAATCAGATCTGGGTTTCTGACTTCATATTCTCCACGAACTTGGTTGACGATCAATTGAGAATCCCCAAAAGCTTCGAGATATTCGACCCCCAGCTCCTTGGCGAAACTGAGTCCTATGAGGAGTGCGTTATACTCAGCTACGTTGTTAGAGCATGGACTCGTTAGCGAATAAGCTCGAGGCATCACGTGCTTCCCTGGGGAAACTAAGACAACTCCAACTCCGGAAGTGACCTTAGGACATCCAGGGGTTACTACCTTATTAACTGCTCTCGAAGCACCATCAAAGTATAACTGCCATACTTGTTGGTGTGACGTGGTATTAACCTCATGGGTTTCATCTGGTAAATCATCATATACCTCAACTGTATCCGTTGTCGGACTTGCCGCCAAAAGATCACAAATCGCTTGTCCTTTGACCGACTTCTGCTGTTTGAAGTGCAAATCGTACTGGGACAAGAGAAGGGCCCATTTTGCTAACCGCCAATTCATTGAAACTGGTTGAGTCATGAATACACGTACCGGATTAACGTTAGCGATGACGTAAATCGTCTGGCCAACCAAGTAATGTCGCATCTTCTGTACTGCGAATACCAACGCGAGACATTCTTTCTCGATCATCGGATATCGAGACTCGGCGCCTATCAAGGTCCGACTTAGGTAATAAATTGCCTGCTCGTGACCATTATCATCGTCTTGTGCTAATAAAGCACTTACCGAATGGTTCATCGCCTTGATGTAAATCAAGAACGGTCTACCTGATTTTGGTGCAACAAGAACAGGGAGATTCATCAGATATGCCTTGATATCTTCGAATGCCCTCTGGCAAGCATCGTCCCAAATGAATGACACGCCCTTCTTGTTTAGTTTAGAGAATGGTTGACACTTCCCAGACAGATTTGAAATGAATCTCCGGATATACGCCAAACGCCCT
>BQKN01017217.1:0-12666 GCA_022839385.1 Asparagus kiusianus | reverse complement strand
CTGAATTATCTTAGCCAAGGATTGCTCTTGTGTGAAGCGGCGAAGCCTTGTCGGAGTAAGGAGTGAGGTCTGATTTTTGAAGCAGCGAAGCTCTGCCGGAGTGAGGAGTAAGAAGTTCTTCATCGACATTTCATTCACCCCCCCTTCTTTTTCCTTAGTGTTGCCCATTAGCGGTGACCACTAAGAAGAGCTATTATCTCGTTTTAGCCGAGATATACGCTTATAACCTCTAGATCTCACGCGGATCGATGAGGTTCTATTTCTATATCCCTTCGCGGATAGGCGAAACTCTGCCGGATTTTCCCGGAACGGATCTGAAGAGTCGGTGGTCCACGGATATCAACATCCCCGTCACAGGCCAACAACCCACGCAAACGAGACCGAACCAAACCGGGATCTCGTGTTTATTTTCGATAAAGTTGTAATATCTTTTGTTTTCATTTAATTCTGTTGTAACGATTGAAGTTGTAACAGATCTCAAAAAGAGAAATGAAAACAGCAACTTTCGACGAAAACAAGCTGGCGACCACAGTGGGAGCCGCCGACCTCGCTGCCGAGATCGGAGTGACGCAACCGGCCTTCAAGATCCGGGTGAATGAAGAAGTTGAATACGAGTTCAACCAACAGAAGTATGAAGAGTACCTCTCCTCCTCCTCCTCCTCCAGATCCGCCTCCCCACATAGGCGCAGGAAGAACCCATCTCCCAACAGGGCTCGCGGGAACTCCAACTCCTCAATCAAAGAGCCCGCCGTTGCTGCTACTACACTTGCACCACACAACGTCCCTACGTCGTTCAGTGTGGTCAAGACTGTAGATCCAACCGCCCCAAAGGCGATTGATGATGCAACTCCTGCCCCGTCAAAGAGGGCGCTCCAAAGGCGTCGTCAACGCCTCGCTCAACAACTCGCCAAGGCTAGGGAGTCGAAAGATGGGGTGAGCTACACAGAGGATCTAAAATCCAGGTACCGCCAAGAGCCACGGCAAGCAATCAACCTCCCCTCCAAAACAGAAGCGAGCGAGTGGATCCGCGTCAAGAGGAACCGCTCCACGCTCGAGGAGCGAATCAAGAAGCGCCATGCTTTACTTGCACATGCCCGACTCCTCCTAAAGAAGGCGGAAGAGATGCAGCAAGAAACGGTGGTCAAGAAACCATCTACAAGCAGATTGGTGTGGGTTCCCAAAGCAAAACCAGCACCTCCAGCAAAGAAGGGTGAAGTTATCGCCCGAAGTTCAGCAAAACCAGATCCGGCGCCTTCAACGGGGCCAGGTAAGAAAGAGGATCATTCAAGATCCCAGGTTCCTTTGACGAGTCACCTCGGTCCCTTACCGGAGAACCGAGGTAGAATACCCGTCAAAGAACGGCTGGGACCATTGAAAGGTCCCCAAGTTAAGAATCAGACCGGGGGTGGAATCAATCCCCCCAAGAAAGATGAAAGAGGAAAAGCCCCTGTCACCGACCGCATTGGGTTGCGAGTCGAAACAAAAGAGCCCGTTCAGTTTATACGCTCACAAAGGTGTAAAATTGAACAGGCCACTCTTAAAAAATCCAACAAACCATCTCATCCCCGAAGGGAGGCATGCCCATCTGAGGATGAAAGTATTATGTCGGGGAGCACATACCAACACTCTGTAGGTTGCTCCAACTACAAAGCTGATGAGTTGTACTACAGAGCTGGGGGTATGGAAAAACCCCGAAAAAGATGTGTGCAGGACATGGAGCCCCGCTGCCCGTGTACCAACATTATCAAGGCGGTGCTGTCCGAGTGTTGTTGTGACAGTCCTCCAAGAAGAATCTCAGTGTTCGAAAGACTCTCCAAGCTGAGGCATTTCCACAAGAAGAAATTGCTCCGCCGAGAGGACGAATATCCAAGAGTGTCGGTTAACATGACCGGCAGGGGAAATTCAACGCAATACTTCAGCATAGATCAGCTTGCCGAAGTATCCCGGTGTATGACACGGTTGCGGCCTGGAGCCAGCGGCCAAAAGAATTACCAAAGGGTACCAATTGGGCTCTCCTTAGAAGAAGAAGAGTCAGAGGCTGATTCGGACTCTTGCTCGGCGGTGGCATCCGATGACACGGCCTCGAGTGCGGGCCAACCTTACGAATCGCTCATGATCAGTGCTGAACAAGTGTCTAAGATACTTGAAGAAGCCCTGGCCAAGCAAAAGGATAGCTTCAAGTTCGAGATGGAGATGGCCATGCAACGAATGAGGGAGATGCATGATCAGCAAATCGCGGCGCTGACAGTCCACCAAGGAGAGCCCGGTCGTCGCAATACTCCGAATCCAGAAGAGAACGAACGGGAAGCGGATAATATCAATATCCCTCCTGTCAACACCGACAATGGGGGTGGTCCCGCAGAAGATAATGCAAAAGAGGACCACGTCACCTCTCCCAGAAGCCACTCAAAGGCCGAGACGAGCGATGACAAGAAGATGAAAGACCTGGAGAGCAAAATCAACGCGTTGATGAACGCTCAGGAGGTAAAAAGGTCCGGTATACCCTGCCCATACCCAAGGGAGTAGGAATCGATCCCATATCCGGCAAAGTTTAACTTGATTAACTTTACGCCGTTTGATGGGAAGGGTTCCCCTACCCAACACTTAATCTATTTCAAGTCTCATTTAGGAATCATTTCCGGAAATGAGCCCCTCATGGTGCGGTCATTCGTCGGCACTCTTCGCGGAGCTGCCTTCGATTGGTATCGCCGTCTCAAGCCTGGGAGCATCAATGGCTGGGATGATATGGAGGATATGTTCCTAACAAACTTCTTTGATGATGATACCAAAGTTTCAATCGGCACGCTGTTCGATGAAAAGCAAAAGAACGGCGAGACGGTTGAAAACTTCGTGAAAAGATTCCGGAACAAAGCCATGAATTGCAGGGATCCAGTCAGCGAGGATTTTATTCTCGAGACTTGCCACAACAACTTGACGCTCGACATCCTTGAAGCCATGGGAATGGCGCCGCCAAAGACCTGGAAGGATCTGAAGGTGCGGGGAGAACGAGCTAAACGGTTCCTCAAGAGGAAGAAGGCGGAGAGAGGGCAAATACCAAACAACGCTCCGCAACAGAACTTTACCCCCAAGGGTAAAGGGAAGGCGCATGCGAATGCTGTGGTCGCAAATCAAGTATTTGAGGTGCAAGCACAGCCGCAACAGCTGCAACAACCGCAACAGCCGCAACAGCAGCAACAGAGAGCGCCTCAACAATCCAGGTGGCAACAACAGCCCCAGAAGCAAAAGGTCGGGGAGCCGAGGTTCCCGAAGGTCTACTCATTCAGGAAAGATGAAGTCCCCGGTATTTTCAAATACCTAATCGAGAACAACAAAATCAAGTTGCCACCGATTCAGGATCAAGAAGATGCCAAGAGGATCAATGATCCCAAATACTGCGCATTTCACAGGGCGGTGCACCATCCTACCAAGGTATGCTATGCTCTCAAAGATAAAATTCAGGCCCTAATCGATGTTGGGGTTATCACTATGAAACAGCCCAAAGAGAAGAAGGTAGGTGCAAACACCATATCCATTAGCTTTGGATCTGTTCCCTCGAGTTGGTTCCAACACGAGTCGGTGATCAATGCGGCGGTGAAGACGGTGAATGATGATCCGCACCAACAGCGTCAGAAAGGGCTTGTGCCACACACAGCCCCGAATGGCGAGATTCTGTGGGTTCATCCGGACTTGATCGCAGATGAACAGTAGGCCACGACCTCTTCCAAGACGAACAAGAAGAAGTCGAAGAGAAAGGGCAAATCTTGTCACGGAGCTTCCGCCATACCAGGGGTGGATGACGACAGAATTCCAACCTTCCCGCTTTCCGAAGAAGAGCAAGAAGCTTTTGCAACCCGAAGTGGGAATGAGTATCATTTCAAGTACCCGGATGCTTCCGAGCAGTTGGGTACCAAAACCCCACCTTCCAAGACGCTGGCAGAACTGGGGATTGCAGCAATTCCCCCAACGCCAGCAGCTACGGAGAAAATCCCGCGGAAGGATAAGGGAAAAGAGCCTCTACGTCAAGAAGTTCAGAACCCGAGGTAATCTCGATTCAATCATCCGATTGGGCGAGACAAACCGGGGAATACAAGCTCTCCGCCCCATTTTGATATCATGGCGCAATTGGCCAACATCCCGGCGAGGATAACTCTCTACGAGTTGTTGCGTCTTTCGAAGGATACACGGAAAGCACTACAAGAGGCCTTGAGTGATTCCGAAGCCTTCTTGACTCGAATCAAGCCATCTTCCGAAGAACCAGAGTCATCAGCCCAACAATGCAATCTGGCGGCGCATCACTTCCCCTGCATCTCATTCACCAAAGAAGATATGCAGACAAAGAACTCGAAGCATGATAGGCCCTTGTATTTCACCGGGCACATTGGCTCCAGCGTTGTCAACCGGATCCAAGTCGATCCGGGTTCCGCTGTTAGCATCATGCCATTCCGATTGATGCATCATCTCGGAATCCCGACTAGCAAATTAGCTTCCACTGGCACGACGATTTACGGATTCAATACCAGCAGGTCCAAACCCTTGGGGAAGATCCGAATCAAATGCCAGATTGGGGATTTGAAGTCGGAAGTTACATGCTATGTGATTGACGTGGAAACTTCCTATAATTTACTGTTGGGTCGACCTTGGATCCACGGTAACCTTATAGTCCCGTCAACTCTACATCAGTGCTTTAAATATGTGGGCACGGATAATGAAGTCAAGACGGTGGTCGCGGATAAGCAACCGTTTAAGGGATTGGAGAATTATTTTACCGATTCCCTTTTATACGGTGCTGAATCCGATACTGAACCATCGGCCCAAGGGACGGACAGCGGTGATGAAGCTGATACCGAACCAGGGTTTGATTATGATGGCGGTTTTGTTCTAAATGACATTGTACCCATTGTAATCAATCTTGACGATGATAAATCATCGGAAGATAGTTGTAATTGGGAACTTGCCGAAGAACTATCAATAAACGATGATTTAGAGTACTCGACGGGTCTCGATGATATCACTAACGAACTCTATGCTAACCCTGATTTGTATATGCCTCTTCAATCATTTTGTTTGACGAAGAAGCAGGTACACGACCCTTGCGGAACAACGCTTATCATCCCCGCAGGGATTGGGGGTGGAAAGGAGGTCGTCTACGGCAAAGGAAGGGCATCTCCGATACCCGACCACTTCTTAGAAGAGGAAAACGACGATGATAAACCAGCCCGTCATCTATCCAAATACGATGCGAAAGCGCGCAACATGATGGAAAGGCACGGGTATGACTTCAAGCTCGGAAGGGTCTTTTCTTTGGTCGAGGTCCACGGGTTCCACCCCGGATGGCCTATGTACCGAAGGGAAAACCCGATGATTATTATCGCCACAAAAGAGGTCTAGGCTATGTCTCATCAGATGATGAGTGTGGCTGACAAATCATCGACCAAATTGCTAACAAGACTAGGAAGGGATATTCTTCCGACTCTTCGGGTTGGGATTCCGACGCTAGTCTTGGTGAGGTGTTTAAGAAGCTAATGTCGAACATGGTCACGGTTGATCCAACGACAATAGAAGAAGATGACGAGATGCCAACATGGGAAGACCCATGGGTTCATCACTTGAACATACAGTATGGCGATCGGTTCGAGCAAAGAGAGCCTCCTACCGAAGACCAAGTCATCCAGGTGAATATGGGAAGCGAGGAGAATCCAAAGCCGATATTCATTAGCGACAGCCTCCTACCTGAGGAGAAGGAGGAGTTGATTTCTCTCATCCGGGAGTACATCGACGTGTTCGCCTGGAATTATGAAGACATGCCAGGTCTCGATCCAAACGTAGCGGTGCATCGTCTCAACATTAAACCGGATGTCAAACCAGTCAAACAACAACAAAGACGGTTTCGTCCGCAAATGATGGAAGCGATCGAAGCTGAAGTCAAAAAGCTCGTCGATTCGGGATTCATCCGAGAGGAGCAACATCCAGAATGGCTTGCCAATATCGTCCCGGTTCTTAAGAAGAACGGGAAGATCCGGATATGCATCGACTTCAGGGACCTCAATGCTGCTTGTCCAAAAGATGACTTTCCTCTCCCCATCACGGATGTTATCATCGACAACACGTGCGGGTTCGAGAGGATGTCTTTCATAGATGGTTTCTCTGGTTACAACCAGATAAAGATGCATCCAGATGATGAAAAGCATACTGCATTTAGAACGCCTCTCGACGTATTCTGCTACACAGTCATGCCCTTCGGCTTGAAGAATGCAGGTGCTACATATCAGTGAGCTATGTCGAAGATCTTTCAGGAACATCTCCGAAAGACGGTCGAGTGCTACGTGGACGATTTGGTCGTGAAAAGTCGTGATAAGGAAGATCACATCAAAGACTTGAAGACCATGTTCAACTTGATGCGGGCCCATCAGTTGAAGATGAATCCCACCAAATCTTTCCTCGGAATGTCGAGTGGTAAATTCCTGGGGTTCGTTGTCACCACCAAAGGTATTCACATCGACCCAGATAAAGTAAAGGCAATTAATGAATTGCAACCGCCAAGGAATCTCAAAGAGCTCAGAGGACTACAAGGGCGATTGGCTTACATCCGTCGGTTTATCTTAAACCTTTCGGGGAAATGCCAACCGTTCTCCAGGCTCACAAAGAAGGGCGTGTCATTCGTATGGGACGATGCTTGTCAAAAGGCGTTCGAGAGTATCAAAGAATATCTCTCGAAACCTCCCATACTCGTTGCACCAAAATCGGGCAAACCGTTCTTGATTTATGTCAAGGCGACGAGCCACTCATTAAGTGCATTGCTTGCACAAGATGACGATAACGGTCACGAGCAGGCGGTGTATTACTTAAGCCGAACCATGGTAGGCGCGGAATCTCGATATCCTATGATTGAGAGAGAATGCCTCGCCTTAGTGTTCGCCATCCAGAAGATGCGGCATTACTTGGTTGGACAGACCATCTATGTCATCTCCAAAGTTAACCCAGTCCGGGTGTTCATGACTCAGCCGGCTTCCATGAGTTGGCGGTTAGCAAAATGGGCTTTACTCTTGTCCCAATACGATCTGCACTTCAAACAGCAGAAGTCAGTGAAAGGACAGGCCATCTGTGATCTCCTGGCAGCTAATCCAACTACGGACGCCGCCGAGATATATGACGACCTACCTGATGAAACCCACGAAGTCAACGCAACTTCGTACCAACAAGTGTGGCGTTTGTACTTTGACGGCGCTTCACGAGCAGCTAATGTCACAAGTACTCCTGGATGTTCTAAGGTCTCCTCCGGAGTTGGAGTGGTCTTAGTTTCCCCAGGAAAACATGTGATGCCTCGAGCCTACTCATTAACCGAGCCATGCTCGAATAATGTGGCAGAGCATAACGCACTGATTATAGGGCTCAATTTCGCCAAAGAGCTGGGGGTTGAGTATCTCGAAGCTTTCGGTGATTCTCAACTGATAGTCAAACAAGTCCAAGGAGAATACGAAGTCCGAAGTCAGGATCTAATCCCATATCACAAGATGGCGGTGGAGCTAGCAGAGTCGTTTGAAGGATTCTTCATCGAGCACGTTCCGCGGTTGCAAAACACCTACGCGGATGCATTAGCAGCTTTAGCTGTATCCTTGGCACAGCCTCCCGGAACAGAGCAGTTTGTTACGGTAAGAACTCACCAACTCTTAGTGCCACTTTATGATGAAAATGGCAGGGAAGAAGAGGTCCAAGAGGTGCACACAACTCAGGCTGAGTTCGAACCCCGAGATTGGCGATTCCCCATCATCGACTACGTCCTACATGGAATCTTGCCAGAAGACGTAAAGGAGAGAGAGTCAATCAGACGAAGAGCTCCAAGATTCTACTATAATACAGAGAATCGAACGCTGTATCGCAGGGGGTACGATGGACTGCTAGCACGTTGCCTATCAACCAAGGAAGCTGAAGAAGTCCTTAGAGAGGCGCATGAAGGATCGTGCGGCGCACACCAACCCGGCCCCAAGCTTTATGATCGCATCAAAAGAATGGGGTATTTTTGGCCTTTCATGATGAGTGATGCAATCACATACGCTCAAAAGTGTCACGCATGTCAAGTACACGCGAATTATATGCACCAACCTCCGGAGCATCTGCATCCTTCGGTGACGTCGTGGCCATTTGAGACTTGGGGAATGGACATTGTTGGTCCTATAAATCCTCCGTCAGTCAAAGGTGACCGATTCATCCTGGCCATCACCGATTACTTCTCCAAATGGGCTGAAGCAGTTCCACTTAGAGAAGTCAAGACGAGCAACGTCATTGCATTCATCAAGCACCATATCATCTACAGGCATGGTGTTCCAAGACGAATCATACACGACAACGGTCCTCAATTTATCAGCAACGCCTTCATAAGGTTCTGCGAAAAGTTCAAAATTCAGGACATCTCGTCAACAGCCTATAATCCCACAGCAAATGGGTTAGCTGAAGCCTTCAACAAGACTATCATAAAGCTCTTGTCAAAGCTTGTGAAAAATAACAAGCGAGATTGGGATGATAAGCTCGGCGCAGCTCTATGGGCCTATCGTACCACGGTCCGTACACCGACCGGCGCAACCCCGTATTCATTGGTGTATGGATATGAAGCCGTCCTCCCTCTGGAAGTTCAAATTCCATCTCTCCGGATCGCTCTTGCAACCCAGATGACGACCGAAGAGCAACATCAGAAACGCCTTGAAGAACTCGAGATGCTTGACGAAAAGCGCCTGGAAGCTCAGCAGCATATTGAGTTTTACCAAGCCAGAATTTCCCGAGCCTTCGACAAAAAAGTTCGACAAAGGAGTTTCAAGGAAGGGGATTTGGTCTTGACTGAAAGACATCCTATGATCCTTAACTCCAAGAAGAAAGGCAAATTTGAACCCAAATAGGAAGGACCGTTCGTGATAGAAACAGTTTACTCGAACGGCGCATATCGCTTAGTCACCAAAGATGGTGACCGGCTTATGATGCCAATAAATAGCAAATTCCTGAAAAGATACTATCCTTAGTATCTTCAGAGATTTTGATGTACCGGGAAGTTCCCAGAAGAATACCGCATTGGGGTATTCTTAGGGATAACCCGATCGCCGTGCCAATAAATGGCAAATTCCTAAAAAGATACTAGATTTAGTATCCTCAGGAAATTTTGATGTATTGGGAAGTTCCCGGAAGAATATCACATTGGGATGTTCTTAGGGATAACCCAGTCGCTGTAAGAGAGATGAACAAGAAATCCACATTCGAATTCTGAATGTTCTTGTTTGTCAGACTCTAACCCTCACAAGCACTCTTTTGCTGAGAAGAAATCTGATCACTTCATTGAATCAATTCTCCCTCACAAAACTTTCAGTGGTTTTTGACTACTCATTGTCTCCACCACACAATTCCCATTTGGTCAAACCTTACTACAGTTAGGACCAAAGCTATATTCCCCTCTCGATTCGTCCAAAGAACGAGAGGTCCACAAATCGATCAATCAAACCCTTTTGCGGTTAGGATCGTCTCAAACTTCCCACTTGGTGAAACCTTATTACAGTTAGGGCCACAACCAAAATCCCCTCTCGATTCCTTCAATGAACGAGAGGTCCACTTTCAAACTCAGTAACCAAACCTTACGACAGTTAGGGTTATCCGAGTCTTTTCGATTCTCGGAGTGGAGATCCCACTCCTAGTTTCATCCTTCGGATCCTGGGGGTGGAGATCCCACCTCGAGTTTCCTTTCCAACTGAAGATAGAATATAAAATTCTTCCTCTTCAGCACTGTGAGACAGAATATAAAATTCTTCCTCTCTCAGCCTTTCGATTCTCGGAGTGGAGATCCCACTCCTAGTTTCACCTGTCGGATTCTGGAGGTGGAGATCCCACCTCGAGTTTCTTTTCCAACTGAAGATAGAATATAAAATTCTTCCTCTTCAGCAATGGGAGACAGACTATAAAATTCTTCCTCTCCCATTGAGCCTCCTTTCCAATTGAAGATAGAATATAAAATTCTTCCTCTTCAATGCTGGGAGATAGAATATAAAATTCTTCCTCTCCCATTGTCCCCATGTCTTTGCTTTCAGAAAAGACAGGGATGAAGTCAACGCCTAACACACGTTGCCGGTTAGTCTATTACCATGAGAAAGACGAAGCATATGTATTCAAAATCATAGCACTAAGTCTAAGCGAGCATGCTCTCTTAGCACAACGTTACATGCGGAACGGATTTAGACAATTCGCATGCTAGCCCGATTCAAACGGTAATCGGTAAAGGCATGTCAAACCCGTTGAAGGCTGGGGGTTTGCCAATAATCCCGAAGTCTATACCTAACACGTATAGCCGGTTTAAAATCTTTCGCCGATTGAAAAAAGTTACCAGGGTCTAAACCTGGGGAATTTTATCCCGAAGCCTAAGGAGGGATAAGTCTATACCTAACACGTATAGCCGGTTTAAAATCTTTCGCCGATAGAAAAAAGTTACCAGGGTCTAAACCTGGGGAATTTTATCCCTAAGCCTAAGAAGGGATAAGTCATCGCCTAATACGCGGTGCAGGGTGCCCTTTTCTCTATAAAAAATGGTGAAGTCTATGTAGTTAAAGTCATAGCATTGAAGGCTGGGGGTGTACCAAAACATCCTGTGAAAAGAAGCAAATACGGAGTCTCTAATAATAGATCAAGATAAAAGCATACAACAACAAGTTCGTCAGCCCGAAGGTAACTGGTGGCTAAGAATATGAGACTCTAAACCGGAAAGCCTGTCCATGTAGCCCTGCTCGAACTCTGCTTGCAGGCTAGCTCGGACAGAGTCTTCGGAACTGCTTAGAACATCTGCGGCTTCACGTTGCAGCCTCATCAACCCCTCCTGTGTTGATCCCAGCTTGTCAAGCGTCCATTCACGAGAACGCTCTAATCCAACCAAGTCCTCGGCGATAATAGCAGCAGACTCTTCGGCACGTCCCAAGGCTTCCTTCAGCTTAGCTATCTCCTCACGGGTGGAATCTAGGGAGCTGAGTAACTCGGCTCTGCTGGCGTCTTTCTTCGCCAGGATAGCCATCAGTTGTGCAACAGAATGCTCACGTGATCGAAGCTCGCTGCCAATGGAAGATCTCAGGTCACGCCACTGCATCAGCCTATCCTCCACCTGGGAGGATATAAAAGAGGAAGCTCCACCAGCCTTCAACTCCCTCAACTCCCTGATCTCCGACTCCAGAGCAGTAAAATCGATAGTTAAGGAGTCGGCCAACTCTGGATATCCTTCCTCTCTGATCATCGTCATGTAGCGAGAGAAGGAGCGCCCGAACTAATCGAAATGATATCCTCGATGAAGAAGTTTATCGATCATACCGTTGAAGAAGACAGTAAATAGGGTGAGGTCCATACGGAAAACGTCTCTGTCTGGATCGGTATCGACCAAAAGAGCATGGACACGCTCATAGAGAGGATCGAGGTCCTGCAAGCAACAATACAGGAAGCTAAGGGACTATCAAAAATAATCAGAAAACCCAAAGGGGAAGTTCGAGGTATACCTATGCCGGCAGAAGTCCCCTCGGGTTGGGATCCGATAGAATCCGAAGTAACGACAGGAGTGGTCATGGGGGGTGTATCAACCCTCGTGGGCAAATCAGTCGTACCACTCGGTGGAGGTGGGAAAACGCCCGCAGCTGTAGTAGCATCAGGCACATCGCCTGGTCCGATAGTTGCGCTTCTTTATGAGCCAGAATGGAAATTTAGGCAAATAAAGAAAAATAGGATCGGAGATATACCTGTGAATGAATCACTCCCGAAGAGTGGTCGCATAGGTCTTCCCGAAGTCTGTTCGGCCAACATGTCGGCCAATAATCCAGCATCGGGTTTCGAGAAGCCGGGTACAGGAGCATGCCCCCATTCCTCGAAACCTACATCCGGAAAGACTCCATCCTCAGCTAGCTCTTCTCTAGCAACATCTGTAAAACAACCAAAATATTGGAAAGATGCACAAGAGAGAAAGCAAAGCGCAAAATTATTGAGGAGGATATCGTCGGATGGAGATGTACCTGAATAGGGGATGGTGGGCTCAACGCTGCTCGCCGGCTCAAGATCAATGTTCAGGTCAATGCCTAGGGAGCCATCACGAAGGGCGTCGCACATTTCTTGCATGAAGCAATCCATGTGGTCGGATCCAGGGAATACCGGATCCGGTGGAAGCTCACCTTTTTCAAAGATCCCTGAGACACAAAACATGATCACGAATCCCAAAGGTAAATCACCACAAAGCAACAAAAATGTATTCAAAAGATGTTACCTTCCTCACCATCGGCAATGTCGCCTAAGTCCGCTCCACAAGGACGCTGGCCGATAGATGGTTTGTGAGCGGTCTTCTTCCTCTTCGAAGTACCAGCTCTCCGGCAACCCACAGGTTGATCATGCACAGATTTACTACTTGTGGCAGCTCGGTCTCCAGGCCCTGAGCTCGTGGAACGGGAAGCAAGTGGCTCATGATCGTCAGTGGTTCTACCTGAAATGATAACGTTCATTCCATTAAATGAACAAGATATTTAATAGATACCAGCTGAAGCTGAGAAAGGGAGTCGAAGGGTATGACAAACCTGCACCGAGTTCTTCTTGGTCGGTGTCTATATCCACAAACTCCCCCTCAGGAGTCTCGACCTCATCATCCATAGGGAAAGGCCCTGCATCATCTCTGCTGGA
>BQKN01017214.1:0-11720 GCA_022839385.1 Asparagus kiusianus | reverse complement strand
TCGGTTAATAAGCCAAGGCCGAATAATCTCAAAGGCTTCAATAAAAGCCTTCCAAAATGATTCAAGAGCTCCTTCAAGTCGCTGATCTCCAAAGCTCCTTGTTGCTGCAGAAAGCGGCAAGATGCCCGATCAAGGATCCCCAAAAAGTCAGCCAAAAAAGAGGATCTGAACTCAGTTGAGTTTTGAGGTATTTATAGGGGATTAATGGTGTAACCGCCCCCTTAAATATCTCCTTAATAAGGGTTTAATGGGGTGTAACTGCCCCCCATAAATCTCTCCATGATAGGGTAGTGATCCCTTAAATTCTTGGGGGAGAAAACGGTTCTGGAACCGCTCAAATCGTGCTTGAACGAGTCAAAACGCTGAAAACAGTGTTCTGGGCCCGAACTGTGCGTTTCTGGAGCTGAAACGCAGAGTTGGGCCAGAAAACGCACAGTTGGGCCAGAAAACGCACAGTTGGGCTTGTAAACGCACAGTTGGCCTGAAAACGCACAGTTGGCCTGTTTCAGGCTGAAAACGCACAGTTGAGCCTGTAAACGCACAGTTGGCCTGAAAACGCACAGTTGGCCTGAAAATGCACAGTTGGCCGTGTTTGCGTCGAAAATTGTTGTTTTCATTGCTATCGAATCTATTACAACTTTAGTCATTACAATAAACTCGAATATAATATAAAGTTGATCTTTTTATAAGATCTCCTTACACAATGAAAATAAAACAAGTTTACAACTTTATCAAACAAACGCAGGGAGATCGTTTATCGGTCTTCTGCTTGCGTGGGTGTCTTTGCCTGTGCCGGGGTTTATCCGTGGACCGCCTTAGATCTGGATCCGGTTGATGGAAAATTGGGCAGAGCTTCGCCTACACCGGGAGAATGTTTGATTTGAAGCGCTGAAATCGACCAAGCGAAATCAGGGCTCTTCTCAAGATTAAGACAAAGCCTAATCTCAAGGGACGGACGAACGGGGTTCAGATCCTTCGAATAGCTCCTTCTTTATGCCGAAGTTCGCCGGGATCTGATTTGCCTTCGCTGATATTCGTGCTCCTTGACTCCTCAATCCAGCAGCACCTCCACGTCTTGATAATAACTCTGCCGCAGAAAATGGAGGCCTTAGGCTTGTATTTATAGGGCTCCGGATACGGGTTTTAGGATAAGAATAAGTGATTTGGCTCTATCTTCAGTTAACAACAGCCTAACCACATTTGGGGATGATATCAAGTCAATTAGGATGCTCTGGAACAGAAAAAACCGATCGAAACAGCCTAAAAAACATGTTTTGAAGGTTACGGGCAGTTCTGGGCGCGAGACGGACTGATCCGACCCGCGTGGGCGCGGGACGGACTGATCCGACCCGCATGGGCGCGGGTCGGACTGATCCGACCCGCCGCTGCGCGGGTCAGTTTAAGACATCTTCGGTATTTTGGGCTTAACTCTTTCGTACGACCTCCGATTAAGCTGATTCAAGATGCGTTGGAAAGATAACGAAGAGATCTACAACTTTCATGTTTTGAGAGTTTTCAGATTCAAATCGCAACATAGTCAAAATTTCACTTCTTTGTACGATCAGATTACTGTAGCACCAATCCGACCCGCGCTACTGTAGCACCATTTCCGACCCGTGCTACTGTAGCACCGTTTTTTCCGACCCGCTGTTACTGTAGCACACGATCCGACCCGCTGTTACTGTAGCACCGATCCGATCCTCTGTTACTATAGCACGATCCGACCCCGTGACACTGTAGCACCGATCCGACCCGCTGTTACTGTAGCACCAATCCGACCAGCGGTACTGTAGCACTAATCCGACCCGTGGGTACTGTAGCAAATTCCGACCCGCGGTACTGCAACAGCCTTAACTCACTCATCCGACCTCGGAATGAGACGATTCAAGATGCGTTGGAAAGCCGACGAGAAGATCTACAGGCTCCCATGATTGAATCATATGTGGAATAAATGGGACACTAGTGGTGCTCCGCCTTTTGTAAACGGCGCAGGGCTCCCGATCAGCTCTCGTTTCCATTATTCCAAAGTTCCGTTGCTTCGTATGACTTGTCGACTCACTTCATGTGTTTGTCGTTGTCAAACGAGCTCCTGTGACTCTCATAGCGATGTTTATCATCTTCTCTCTGTCTCGAGCTGTGTACGGACATCCATAGGCATTTTTAGACGCCTACAGATACCCCCTCCAAAGTATTTCAGACTCATTCTTTTATAGAGGAGTCTGGAATGCTTTGGATAAGATAGGTCATCTCCTCAATTTCGTAGAGTGACCTTGAACTACCTCAATTCTTAACTTCTTTAGCCTTCAATCTATTCATTGTTTCGTCGAATAAATGAAGTTCTTCCGGCGCTACGTTTATCGTCTGACCGTTGTCAAAATCTTGAACTGAGATTGGTGTGTAAGTTTCTGAACTTAGCTCGTGACATTGAGTTGTCTTTGAACTGATCATCTTCGTTAGAAATTCATATCTGAATCTGATTGAACTCCCTGAAATCATCGTTTGCCTTAATTTGGTGAGATTGCTGATTCGTTGACCGGCATCGATCTTTACTGTAATACGTTGTGCGGTGTTGACTTTTGTTGTAACACATTGATCAGCGTTAACATAGTTTATACTCGTGCATTTGCTAGAGTCTACACAGTTTAAGCTCTTAAGACATTGGAGCGTGGCGGTCTTAAATTTGGGGCTGCAGGACCAACTATTGAAGTTGTTTCGTCTGCAGATATGGATCTTATCCTTCAGTGGCTGGGTGCTCAAGTCACGAGACCAACTAATAAAGCTGGTGCGTCAATGACTCGTATTTATAGAATTTTTGGCAAATTCTCAGCCATCAACGGGTTTGATAAGCCTTTACCGACTACCGTTTGAGTCGGGCTAGCATGCAGATTGTTTAAGTCCGTTCCGCATGTGACGTTGTGCTAAAAGAGTTAACCCTTTTAGTGCTACGATATTGAATACGTAGACTTCGTCTTTCTCACGGGAATAGACTACCCGGCAACGCGTGTTAAGCGCTGACTTATCCCTACTTAGGCTTCGGGATAAAATGCCCCAGACTTGAATTCTGGTGTCTTCTTCAGACGGTAAAAGACTAAACCGGCAACGCGTATTAGGCGTTGGCTTATCCCTGCTTAGGCTTCGGGATAAAATTCCCCGTGCGTGTGAAGTACGGATTTTGGTGTTATGAATAACAACCTACCACAATGTTGAATATGTGGGCTTTTGTTCTTATTTATGGTTAAGAATTAACCGGCAACGCGTGTTAGGCGCTGACTTATCCCTACTTAGGATTCGGGATAAAAGTCCCCAAACTGGATTTCTGATGTCTTCTTTAATCGGTGAAAGACTAAACCGGTGACATGTGTTAGACGTAGACTTTAGGATTTTTGGCAAACCCCCAGCCTTCAACGGGTTTGATGTGCCTTTACCGATTACCGTTTGAATTGGGCTAGCATGTGAATTATTAAAATCCGTTTCACATGTAACGTTGTGCTAAGAGAGTTAATTCTCCTAGACTTTGTGCTATGATTTTGAATACATAGACTTCACCATTTCTTACGGGAGTATGGCACCCGGCAACGCGTGTTAGGCGTTGACTCATCCCTACTTAGGATTCGGAATAAAAGTCCCCAGACTCGTACTCTGGTGTCTTTTTCACTCGGTGAAAGACTAAACCGGCAACGCGTATTAGGCGTAGGCTTATCTCTATTTAGGAGTCGAGATAAAATTCCCCGTACATAGAATGTACGGATTTGAGGTTAAAAATTGTGTCTTTTCTCAGGGTAAAGACGAATCGAAAGATGGAAGAGGAAGAATTTTATATTCTATCTCCCAGCACCGAAGAGAAAGAATTTTATATTCTATCTTCGGTTGGAAAGGAAACTCGAGGTGGGATCTCCACCCCCAGAATCCGGAAAGATGAAACTAAGAGTGGGATCTCCACTCCGAGAATCGAAAAGATTCGGATAGCCCTAACTGTCGGAAGGTTTGATTACCGAACTAAAGATGAATTTCTCGTTTATCGAGAGTGAATTGTGGTTTTGGTCCTAACTGTAGGAAGGTTTGACCAAGTGGGAGGTTTAAAACGATCCTAACTGTAAGAAGGTTTGATCGCTCAAGTTGAAAATGGACCTCTCGTTCATGAAAGGAATCGAGAGGGGAATCTGGCTTTGGCCCTAACTTTTATAGGTTTGACCAAGGGAGCATTAGGAATGGGAGGTTTGAGATGATTTTACCTTTTATAGGTTTGATCTCTTAATTTGAAAGTGGACCTCTCGTTCATGGAAGGAATCAAGAGGGGACTTTGGTTGTGGCCCTAACTATAAGAAGGTTTGACCAGGTAGACAGTGAGAGTGAGAGTACGAATTACAACGGGATTGTTGACTCATACAAATCACAGTGGGGGGTTTAGTGTTTATCACTTTATTTGTAACAATCAGGTTATCCCTAAGAAAGTTACATTTAGCATTCTTCTGGGAACTTCCCATTATATGAATCATCCACCCCCAGCTTTCCTCGCGAAACTGGGTTTATCGTTGCATTTGGTCGCATGATCGGGTTATCCTTAAGAAAATTACGTATAAAATTCTTCAAGAACTTCCCGTCAACGGTAGGAAACAGTTTAGACTCATATACCTATTAGAGTAGTGAGAAGCAGTTTATACTCGTATACTCTTCGGAGTGTAGGAAGGAGCAGTTTATACTCTTATACTTATCGGAGTCGGAAGAAGGAGCAGTTTATACTCTTATACTTGTCGGAGTGCAGGAAGGAGCAGTTTATACTCTTATACTTATCGGAGTCGGAAGAAGGAACAGTTTATACTCTTATACTTGTCGGAGTGTTCACTCGACTTAATTGAGCGATATAACGCCGGCTTCAACCAAGGTTTGGATGCTATTCTTGAGAGCAAAGCAATCCTTGGTGGGATGAAGGACCCTCCTGTGGTACGCACAGTACTTTGGATTCGTAGTGTTATCAGCTTCCTCCTGATTTGTGATAGGTGGTAGCTTGATCTTGTTATTCTCAAGGAGGGATTCGAAGATGGCTGGAACGTCTTCGTCCTTGAAAGAGTACTCTTTTTGGAGTCTCAAATCAGAAGTGTTTCGCTGTCTTCGGGATTGCCGTTGTGACGTCTGATTAGTGTCAACAACTGCTGCAGGTGCTGTCTTCGGGATTGCCGTTGTGACGTCTGAAAACAGCAATTTTATACGTCTACAGATACCCCCTCCAAAGTATTTCAGCCTCGTTCTTTTATAGAAGAGTCTGGAATACTTTGGATGTGATTATCCCAACCTTCAGTCGGTGTAGCGGGACTTTGGAATGGCTTATGTTCTGGATTCCTTCAATTCCTTCAGGCTATTCGGTGCTTTGTCGAACGTCTGTAAGGGTTCCGATGCTGCATTTATTGTCTGACCGTTGTTGGAATTTTGAACTTGAAACCGATTCTTGATTTCTTGATTTTTAGCTCGAGTTGGTTGCTTCAACATAGAACTGATCATCGATTGACGGCGTCGTCCGGCGTTTGAGCTTCATTGCGACGCGTTGTCCAGTGTCCAGGCTTCATTGTAATGCGCTGTTCACAGTTTATACTCGTACGTCTGCTGGAGTATGCACAGTTTAAGCTCTTAAGGTATTGGAGCGTGGCGGATACTTGAGTCACGAGACCAATCCATAGAATTGATGCGTCAATGACTTGTACTTATAGAATTTTTGGCAAATTCTCAGCCATCAACGGATTTGATGAGCCTTTACCGATTACCGTTTGAATCGGGCTTACATGCGGATTGTTTAAATCCGTTCCGCATGTGACGTTGTGCTAAAGGAATGAACTCCTTTAGACTTTGTGCTATGATGTTGAATACATAGACTTTACCACTTGTTACGGGAATAGGTTACCCGGCGACGCGTGTTAGGCGTTGACTTTAGGGTTTTTGGCTAACCCCCAGCCTTAAACGGATTTGATTAGCCTTTACCGACTACCGTTTGAGTCGGGCTAGCATGCGGATTATTTGAATCCGTTCGCATGTAACGTTGCGCTAAAGGAATGAACTCCCTTAGACTTTGTGCTACGACTTCGAATACATAGACTTCGCCATTGTTATGGGAATAGGCTACCCAGCAACGTGTATTAGACGTTGGCTTATCCCTACTTAGGCTTCGGGATAAAATTCCCCAGGTTTAGACCCTGGTGTCTTTTTCAATCGGCGAAAGACTAAACCGGCGACGCGTGTTAGGCGTCGACTTATCCTTTCTTAGGATTCAGGATGAAATTCCCCATGCGTGTGAGGCATGGATTTCGGTGTTATTAATAACAACCTGTCACAATGTTGAATATGCGGACGGGTGTTCTTTTTAACGGTTAAGAACTAACCGGCAGCGCGTGTTAGGCGCAGACTTATCCTTACTTAGGTTTCAGGATAAAATACCCCAGAATCGAACTCTGGTGTCTTTTTCAATCGGAAAAAGACTAAACCGGCAGCGCGTGTTAGGCGCAGACTTATCCCTGCTTAGGATTCGGGATAAACTTCCTAGGATGAATCCTAAATTGATAAATTTTGGAAAAGGAGTTGGTGTGGGGAAGGAAGAATTTTATATTCTATTCCCCGAGCAAGGAAGGAAGAATTTTATATTCTATTCCTTGATTCTGGAAAGGAAGAATTTTATATTCTATTTCCAGTGCAAGAAAGAAACTAGAAGTGGGATCTCCACTCCGAGAATCCGGAAGATCTAAATATGCTTACCTTTTATAGGATGAGTTATCTAGATGAGTTTTTCATTTATCGAAATTAAATTTCAACCTTGGTTATAACCATGACGAGGTTTAACCAAAGAGAAAAGAAGGGAGCTCTTTCGTTTATCGAAAGGAGACTCTGAATTGAAAGTGGGCCTCTTGTTCGTGGAAAGAATCAAGAGGGGAATTTGTTGGTGGTTTGGACCAGGAAGACAACTTTTGGTAGACTCACTGTCAATTGAAATTGATCAGTGAGGGATCTTGGTGGTCCCACCGTCAATTGATTCGATCAGTGGGGGATTCTGTGGTGGAGACTATGAGTCATCAAACACCAATGAGAGTTTTGTGAGGGAAAATTGACCCATTGAAGTGATCGGATTTCATCTCAGCAAAAGAGTGTTCGGAAATTAGGAGCTTAGTGTTTATCACTTTATTCATAATGACCGGATTATCCCTAAGAATATTACATTTAACATTCTTCCGAGAACTTCCCGTTACCTGAATTATCCACCCCCAGCTTTCTTTGCAAAACTGGGTGTATTATTGCATTAACCGCATGATCGGGTTATCCTTAAGAATACCACGCATGGCACTCTCCAGGAACTTCCCGTGGAAGAAAGGAAATAGTTTAGACTCTTATACCTATTGGAGTATCAGGGAGTAGTTTAACCTCTTATACCGGTCGGAGGATTGAGAAACAATTTATACTCGTATACTCTTTGGAGTTTCAGGAAGCAGTTTATACTCTTATACCGGTCGGAGTTTTGGGGATACAGTTTATACTCGTGCACCCACTGGAGTCTCGCCATTCTTGACTGGCTTACTCCAGCGTTATGACGCCGGCTTCAACCAATGTCTGGATACTGTTTTTGAGTGTAAAACAGGCCTTGGTAGGATGAAGGATCCTCCTGTGGTATGCGCAGTACTTCGGATCCGTGATATTATCAGCTTCCTCCTGATTCGTGATCGGTGGGAGCTTGATCTTGTTATTGTCAAGGAGAGATTTGAAGATGGCTGGAACATCTTCGTCCTTGAAGGAGTACTCTTTTTGAGGCTTCTGATCCGAAGTTTTCTGTTGTCTCCGGGGCTGCTGTTGCGACGTTTGATTAGCATCGACAGCTGTTGCAGGTGTTTTACCCTTACCACGGGAGGCAAAGTTCGAGTTTGGAGGATTGGTCGTCGATCGACTCCTCTCGGCCTTCTTCCTTCGGAGGAAGCGTTCGGCTTGTTCCCCTCGGACCTTCAGGTCTTTCTAAGTATTGGATGGTGCTGTCCCTATTGCTTCCAACACGCCCAATGCGAGGTTGTTGTGGCAAGTTTGGAGGATGAACTCCTCAGTGATCGGGTCCCGGCAATTTAACGCTTTGTTCCGGAACCTTTTGACGAAGGTTTCGACTAACTCCCCGTCCTTTTGTTTCTCGTCGAGCAACGTTCCGATGGATATCTCGGTGTCGTCGTCGAAGAAGTTAGCGAGGAATTTTGTCTCCATATCGTCCCAGCTGCTCACGCTACCTGGCTTGAGGCGGCAGTACCAATCGAAGGCGGCTCCACGAAGAGTGCCAACGAATGACCGCACCATCAGAGGCTCATTGCCGGAGATAACACCCAGGTGCGATTTGAAATAAATCAAATGCTGAGTGGGGGAACCTTTCCCATCGAACGGCGTGAAGTTGATTAGACTAAACTTCGCCGGATAGGGGATTGAATCCCACTCCCTTGGGTATGGACAAGGAATGCCCGTTTTCTTCACCTCTTGAGCGGACATCAAGGTATTGATTTTGCTCTCGAGGCTTTTGATCTTCAAGTTTTCACTTGTATCTTCGTTGGCATCCTCATCACCACCCCCTGCGTTGATGGGAGGGTCATCGGCATTGCGAATTTCATCCGTATCTGTATGCTCAACTTCTTGAACAACCTGATTACGATGGCTTGGTTCACCTTGTTGGTTCCTCAGTGCCTGGAGTTGTTGGTCATGCATCTCTTTCATAGTCTGCATGGCCATCTGCATCTCGAGCCTGAAGCTCTCCTGTTGTTTGGCCATGGCTTCTTCGAGCATCTTGGCCACTTGTTCCGCGCTTATCATGAATGACTCGCGGGGTTCTCCTTCGCTGGATACAGTGTTGTCAGATGCAACCGTAGAGCAAGCATCCGATTCCTCATCTTCTGAAGGTGGTCTCATCTGAACCCTCCCATACGTCCTTCGTGAGATGGCTCCAGACTGTAAACGGGTTAAACGCCGAGATGCTTCCAGAATTAACTCGAGATCATCTCGTGCCAATGTCCTTTTGCTGGTCACGTTAGCGGCGACCCTTGGAAATTCTCCATCTTCAACCACCGCTCTCCTTCGTCGGGAATGCCTAGGCCTTGGCTTTGGCGTCTCAGTGCTGAGCCTTTCGAACACCGAAACCCTTTCGGGAACCGTCTTAGTGCAATTACACTGAGACAATACCGCCAGAATGAGTTTGGAACAGGGGCACTGAGTTTCGAGCCTACGAGGACTCCTCTTTCTGGCTCTGTTCGTACCCCCAGCACGATAGTACAGTTCGTCCGTATGAAAGTCGGAGCAACCTATCGTGTGTTGGCACGATTTCCCAGGTATAACGTTATCGTCATCGGACGACAACGTTTTCTTCTGGGGGCGAATTGCCTTCTTTGGGTTTTCAAGAGTCACACGCCTCGAAACATGCCTTTGTGGGCGTGAGTTCTCAGCGGGCTCCTGGACTTCAATGCGCAAATTGGCACGCGCAGTAGCCTTGAACTCCTCGTCATGCTGAAAGTGACAACGACCCCCAGCATGTTGATTCATTCGGGGCTTCTTCATCGGGCCCAAACGCTCTTGAACTGGAGCTTTGCCTCTTTCATTGGGGATTGGACTGAGGCGTTCCAAAATTGACCTCCTTCTTCGGGATGGTTCCGCAGGATCTCCCGGAGCAATTGTAGGGATCATCGGCGATTTGAGTTAGCTTGCCGGAGATTGAACCTGCTTCGAAGGCTGTAACGATTGTGCCTTAACCTGAATCGTCGTTTCAGATTTCGGCCTCCATACTTGGCGGGTTGGGGGCGGTTTCTTTGCCACCTCCTTCTGTAGCCTTCTACGGGCTTCTTCAATGTGAGCCCGTGCCTGCGCTGATAGTGCGCGGCGCTTACGAATGCGCTCCTCCAGCGTTGATCGGTTCCGTTTGACGCGGATCCATTCGTCCGTCGGCGGCTTGGAGGAGTTACCATTCATCGGTCGTTGAGGCTGTTTACCTCTTCTGTTCTTCAGATCCGCCTTGTAGCGAACTCCGTCAACAGATTCCATGGCCTTTGCGAATTATTTCGCAAGGCGTTGCCGTTGCCTTTGGCGGGCTCTCTTCGAGAGAGTCACTACGCCCCCTGCGGCAGAAGGGTTGGCCAGAGTAGATCCGACCTGGTTGGAAATTGGAGGGATCTCACCCAATGCGACTTCGGCATTCAGCGGGGCGAGATCTTCGTTGGTGACTTCAACATCTTCGTACCAACGAATTTTTCTCCTGGGGGAGAACTTCTTGGACTTGCGAGGGGAGGTAGATCCGGACGAGGATGACAGATACTCCTCGAACTTTTGTTGGTCGAATTCGTACTCGACCTCCTCCTCGACCGGGATCAAGATCCGCGGCTGCGACGCAACGATCTCATCGGCGAGATCGGTGGCTCCCACTGTGGTCGCCAGTTTGTTTGCGTCGAAAATTGTTGTTTTCATTGCTATCGAATCTATTACAACTTTAGTCATTACAATAAACTCGAATACAATATAAAGTTGATCTTTTTATATGATCTCCTTACACAATGAAAATAAAACAAGTTTACAACTTTATCAAACAAACGCAGGGAGATCGTTTATCGGTCTTCTGCTTGCGTGGGTGTCTTTGCCTGTGCCGGGGTTTATCCGTGGACCGCCTTAGATCTGGATCCGGTTGATGGAAAATTGGGCAGAGCTTCGCCTACACCGGGAGAATGTTTGATTTGAAGCGCTGAAATCGACCAAGCGAAATCAGGGCTCTTCTCGAGATTAAGATCAAGCCTAATCTCAAGGGACGGACGGACGGGGTTCAGATCCTTCGAATAGCTCCTTCTTTATGCCGAAGTTCGCCGGGATCTGATTTGCCTTCGCTGAAATTCGTGCTCCTTGACTCCTCAATCCAGCAGCACCTCCACGTCTTGATAATAACTCCGCCGCAGAAAATGGAGGCCTTAGGCTTGTATTTATAGGGCTCCGGATATGGGTTTTAGGATAAGAATAAGTGATTTGGCTCTATCTTCAGTTAACAACAGCCTAACCACGTTTGGGGATGATATCAAGTCAATTAGGATGCTCTGGAACAGAAAAAACCGATTGAAACAGCCTAAAAAACATGTTTTGCAGGTTATGGGCAGTTCTGGGCGCGAGACGGACTGATCCGACCCGCGTGGGCGCGGGTCGGACTGATCCGACCCGCCGCTGCGCGGGTCAGTTTAAGACATCTTCGGTATTTTGGGCTTAACTCTTTCGTACGACCTCCGATTAAGCTGATTCAAGATGCGTTGGAAAGATACCGAAGAGATCTACAACTTTCATGTTTTGAGATTTTTCAGATTCAAATCGTAACATAGTCAAAATTTTACTTCTTTGTACGATCAGATTACTGTAGCACCAATCCGACCCGCGCTAATGTAGCACCATTTCCGACCTGCGCTACTGTAGCACCATTTTCCGACCCGCTGTTACTGTAGCACCGATCCGGTCCGCTGTTACTGTAGCACCGATCCGGTCTGCTGTTACTGTAGCACGATCCGACCCCGTGACACTGTAGCACCGATCCGACCCGCTGTTACTGTAGCACCAATCCGACCCGTGGGTACTGTAGCACTAATCCGACCCGTGGGTACTGTAGCAAATTCCGACCCGCGGTACTGCAACAGCCTTAACTCACTCATCCGACCTCAGAATGAGACGATTCAAGATGCGTTGGAAAGCCGACGAGAAGATCTACA